>JAMYHY010000022.1:0-261048 GCA_024586305.1 Debaryomyces sp. S3305
ATTACGAGGAATTTTGTTATTGGTTTTACATTTGTAGAAACCGAGTAAGCATTCTCATCATCTTTGTATGTGATATCCATATGACTCCAGTACTGGTGATGTATCTCACTATATCTCAAATATCCTCTGGTATCATATTTATCATCAGAATCATCAGCTTTCCTTATTCTTGTTCCAGTGATTTTACAAAGTAAACGAAATAAAAAAATATTTCCGAATATTATAAGTTCAATTATGCTGAGTTGTATATTCAAAACGTCATCAAAGGACTTTTTAACTCTATCTCTGACACCGAATAGAACTATCACGTTAAGAATAAGGCATCTGGCAACAGAATTGATTAATGAGCCCGCGATGATAAATACATACCTAAGAATCAAAGAAAATGCATTTTGAATATAGTCACCAGCAGGTTCATCGTCAAACGCCAAATCAAGCTTTTCCTCTTTGCTTTTCTTTGTTATTATCAGGTCTTGATCTGACATTATTTAGTACTTTTATTGAGCTAAAGAAATATATAATTAAAAACGATTGCAAAAACCACAAACTAAACTTGCGACTACATTTTTATTATTCCAGCTGTGTTTCAGGGTTCTTGATTAGCGATAAATTAGTTTCATTGGCGTCACTATCATCAGAATTTGAATCTTGTTGATTTATCTGAATAGGTGGACAATCACGTTCTAATCCGCCCATATTCGACTCAGATAATGAACTTGTAGAGACATTGATCATAGTCAAATTCAAATTCTCTAAACTCCCATCATCGATATCACCAGTGTCCTGTGGTATTTGAATGCTAAACTCGTTGTTCTCATCTTTGAAAGAATCTAAGCATTCTATTTCAAAAATTGGTTTTGGTGTCTTATTTCGAATTTCGTCAGCTGGTTTCAATAACTCTTCAACGATCTTTGAGTCGTATACCACAGCTACAATATCGTCATTAAGAGCACCAATATGGTTTCCAATCTTCTTATTATGCTTTTGTAATTCTTGGTAGCAGTAACTTTTTATGTATTTCAATTTCTGGATGAAACTACGAGATTCGAAAGGGCTTAATTTTTCAGCTCTCGTGAGTCGTACAACACAATTTGATAAAGTAGTCAACATATCCGCATTAGAATTTTTAAATGATTTCAACAGGGCCAATGTCTTACCCATATCAGAGTTATCAGATTTCAAGTATATGGCGGTGAATAAAATTAATTGCTTTCCAATAAAAAAGGGAGTCTCTCCCTCATTCAAAAGCATTATCAACGAATAAATAGAAGACAAAATGAAGTATTTGGTCAATGTTATCTTCGTCATATCTATTGGATCTATCTCACCCTCTTTATCAAAATATAGTGGGCCGGGCTCTACATCGCTATCATCAGAAACTTCCATCTGAGCGATATACGATTTTTCCAAATCATTATATCTCAGTGCATCATTTTTAAAACTCCTTAATTCTTCATCAAAATCACTAGAATCGTTCAGATTTAACTCCTCTTTGTTTATCTTCCCAAACATACCCAGTAGCTTTTTAGGAATAGTAATTTTCATTATCAATGAATTTTTCTCTGATTTATGAATTGCTGCCCTAACCTTATTCTTTGCATCCGAATAAGAATTATCTCTATTCATATCCGAATTTCTAAGCCCCTCCGTATTCTGATTTCCTCTATACATTTTATTCGGCATCCATGTGCCAGGTACACATTTGGGAGAGGATGAAGTACTTTCAGCAAGTTTATTTTCTAAGCCTGAAATATCCTGATTCATTTCCAGAACGTTTAATTCTATTGTCCGATTCTTTTTAATATGTCTCATTGAATCGTATAAATTTAGGAATAAGCCTAAATTTCTGGTATCTTGAAGACCGGAAAGATTTATTTTGAGACTTTCAATAGCTTTTCCCAAAGTAACGAAGTCTAGTACATATGATTCATGTTTTCCAAGTTCGTATGTAAGATCTTGTACATTATAATGCGTACTTACCAATTCCACTAAATTAACAGCGGCTCTTGTATCACCATTTGACCGTCTTACTAGCAAATTCAAACATTCATCATCATAAAATAGAGACCTTAAATTACGCAGTACTCGTCTTCTGATATTTTCATATAAAATAGCTTTATGTATCACAATTTTAATTTCATAGGATTCTAAGGCTTTTAGTTGAAATATTTGGCAACGGGAAATAATAGCTCTCCGGATACGTGTCTCAGGATTTAAAGTTGTTGCTCCAATAAAAGTAAATACTCCCAGTTCGATAAACGGTAATAAAAAATCTTGTTGCGTCTTTGTAAATCGATGAATCTCGTCAATAAATACAACAACGCGGAGGTAATCCATATCCTTCTTAGACCTTTTCCCGTTTTCCTTCTCAATTGTTGTCAGTAACTCTTTTAAATCACTTACAGTAGCATCAGTTGCTGAAAACTCAACAAATACATAACCAGTCTCTTGAGCTAGAATTGAGGCAATCGATGTTTTACCAACACCTGGAGGACCGTGTAATATCATGGACGGTAAATATCCCAATCGTATAAAATTTTTAATCGTCCCATTATGATTATTGATTAGATGAGTTTGACCAATAACCTCTTTCAAGCTCTTTGGTCTGATAACTTCAAATAGCGGAATGTTTTCCAATATTTTCGAATGTAATCTCCTTCCTGTTTCTTCGTCTGACAGATTGTCAACTTGAGTTTCAATAGTATTCCCATCTTCATTTACTTCATCATAATCATTTGGCTCTCCTTTCTTATCAATCTTTTGTGTCATTGCATCATTTCGGTTATCCTCATAATTGTCGTAAGTTATAACAGTGGAGTTCAAATCGCCATTTGCATCGTGAAGTCCGTCTGGGTTATCGCTACAATATTCCTCATGTATTTCCATTTGACTATCATTTTCATGCTTATTATGATTCTGGCTCGACATGCTTGCAAGTGATTGTGTTTCAGACGTGATCAGTGGATTTACTGTATTATTCTCATTGGTGATCTTGCCATGTAGATGAATGTTCATTTTTATATTACCAGACTCAACAGAGCGATTTTCCTCATCACTCGTTTCTTTCAAGTCTTTCATATCCGTCATATAGGTACTAAGTCTAGCATCATTCAGAAGCTATGCAATCTTAGATACTGTAGATGGTCAAGATAAAAAAGCTGTTATAAATATTCTTCAAATCCTTTTCTCGCGATATACATCTTGAATTGTATGAACCTTTACTAGTATTATACATTATTATATATATCATAACCAACAGAGTTAAGTTTTATATGAAGATATCTAGTTCCTTACTAAGATGATTTTAAAAATACAAAAGTCCTCTTCCGATACATTAATATGACTCGTGGAGACACCGAGACCAGCTACGTTAATTTAGATTGTAATCCAAACTTTACGTATTCATATTTGGGGATGGTGATGCACCATTCTTAGTAGGATCATTAGGATTCATCTTATTTTGGGGTTGGATATTCTGTGGCTGCTGGTTGTTATTCGTGGTCATAAAAAGTTCTAGTGCCTTCATTGGTGAAGCAACATTATTCGCTGCCGAGAATCCCATTAATGCTCTAAGATGTGACATCATATCTCCGACTTGCAAGACTCTAAAAGCATCTTCATGTAAACCACAAGTATCAGATAATGATATAGCGCTTGAAGTTTGATGCAAATAGTTAAAGAATTCCTGAGGGCTTTTGCCATCCTCCTTTTTGTCATTCTCTGATTGGGATTGGGAAAAAATTTCCCATTGCTTTTCTAAAGCTTCAAAGCCGATTGAACTTTGAATATTTAAACATTGACAGTCAATCCATTCAATACGAAATTCTTTATTCATCAACATTTTGAACGTACCTGTAACGTTGGAAACGGAACCATCTACATAATTATATTGTATAGACAATCGAGATATGATGAAAATTGAACTATTGTTCATTACCTGAAACTTTAAACCTGGTAAAGTTATAGATAGTTTAGAGACTTGACCTGATAATATTTGAGCTAAAAAAAACCTTGGTGCAGTCAAAGTATTTAATTCAAATTGGCGAGGCATTCTATCCTGTTCTGGGTCCAACATAAACTTATCATTAGTTGGTTTGTTATTGGTATTAGGGTATTTGGAGGACGATGGTGCAGTAGTTAATCTCATAGTACAAGTAGGAACACAATAAAGCTGTATAACCTTTTGCCAGAAGCCTAGTTTAGACAAGCTATCATATGATTCATTACTTATTTGATCAATTAGATTCAAAATACGAATCACCCCAGCATTACCCAAATTTCGTTTAAAAATTTTTGCATTCAATTCATTTTGCATCTGTTCTTGTTCTTGATTCCTGAAGAACTGTGGACTATTTGAAATTGGCTGTTTTTGCATCGGAGAGTGCAATTGGCCTCCTGGTATTTGACCTTGCATTGGGATATTTTGTTTCTGCTGAGGCATTCCAGAACGTGGTTGGCTCTGGGGAGTTGGTTGTTGTTGCTGCGGTACTATCGGCGTAGCACTATTGTGAATGGGTCCACCATTTAATTTCTGTCCTGGTTGTACTGGTTGTTGAGGATATTGTGGAGGAAATTGTCCTTGCAAAGGAGGTTGCGGCTGATTGCCCATTTGAGGAGTATGTCCTTGAGAGGTACCAGCTGAATTGCTGGATGTTCCTGGAATAGGAGCTGAATTGGGACCCGATACTACTCCATTTGGGCTGAATTGTCCCATTTTCGTCATAGGTGCTTGTCCTGTCACTGGATTCCCCTGTTGAATTGTAGCTGCTCGATGCATCCCAGGTCTCTGGGAAACAATTTGTTGTGGTGGTGGTTGTTGCTGTTGTATCTGAGGCTGCTGCATTAGTGGATTTCCAAAGTTCTGATTCTGCATCATTGTGGCCATTGCCTGATTATTGTTGTTGTTATTATTCATACCAGCCATATTCATATTCATCCCTGGCATGTTCATTACATTCATATTCAGATTGCCATTCATGCTACCTCATATGCTTTGTTTATACTATATCTCTAACTCGATCGGATTCTAATTTGGTATATGATATGGGCAATATTTCAATGTATTCTGCGTCGAAAAAATTGAACTTTCTTCTCTCAAATTCTTATCAATCGCTTCTATTTGGATCTGTTTCAACAATATCCAGTAATTTTTCTGTTTAGTTTCTACTAACCTCAATATAATTATCCTCGCTGTTAAGTTACCGATGCTCAAAGTAAGTTTTAAATCAAAGCCGATGATGCTATTGCTTCTTTTCCATATCATGAACACTGAAGAAGGGCCCTGACTTTAATTTTCAGCGAAGTAGGTATTGTCTACACGTGATTCGGGGTCTTTGCCGATATACAATAAACCTATCTATATAAATATACTAATTAGGAGCAGGGAAACGTAAGACCGAATTCCCGTCAAGGGTGGTAGTGTTAGAGACCCATCTGAATAAGGCTGGATGGTCCAAGATTGGACGTCTTGGCTTTAATGCCAGTTTGAATATATCCGCACTACCTTCTTTATCATCTACTTCCCTAGTTTTGGTGGCTCTTCTCTTCAATAACTTGTTTAAAGTATCTCTCTTTTCTTCCTCTAGAACCTTCATCTTGTAATCCTGTCTTCTTCTGGCGCTTTCGGCTTTTTTTAGGGCGATTTGTTGTTCTGTTTCGGTCTTCTTTGGCCTGGCCTTCTTTGTATTATTCATATTATCGTCCAACTCAAGGAACTCCTTTTTGGTATCGACTTCTTCTTCCATGTATCGGGATCTTTGTCTTTCTGTCATTTTGGATAAGTCTGGGTTGGCACGCGGATTGTACTCCACTTCTTCATCTGTTAGTATCAAATCCTCGTCGAGGTCTTGCGGTTGTGCTTCAGGTTCAGGTCCACGGCGATTTTTCCTGGCTGGTTTCTGTCTTTTAGGAGTATCTTCGTATTCGTCCTCGTATTCATCCTCGTCTTCTTCATCATAAAGCGTCAACTGGCGTTTTCTGGTTTCTCTTGTTGTTGCTGATACTGGATCATGTTTCAATCTGCTCGATGTTCTGGCACCAACCTTTGCAGGAGATACCAGCTTAGGAATTTCCTCTTCTTCTTCCTCCCTCAATTCTAAGTCATCGTCAATCTCATCGAGATCTTCCAATTTGTAATTATCTTCCTCATCACTAATACTTGGTATATCCTCTTCTTCTTCCTCTTCTTCTTCTTCTTCGTCTTCTTCTTCTAGGTCTTCCAAATCACCCTCTTCCTCCTCTTCCTCTTCTTCGCCTTCATCGTCTGCTGGAACCTTAGTGTCATCCTCAGCAGCTTCATCCAAATCACTCGATTCTTGTTCTTGTTCTTCAGCTTCCTCTTCTTCTTCCTCTTCTTCCTCTTCTTCGTTTTCTTCGTCATCCCCAACTTGTTTGTCATCGCCCTCGTTATCGTCACTCAACACTGATGATAAGTCTGAATCCTGGTCTTTGCCATAGTTAAGATTATTATATTGCTCGCCGGCTTCTTCATCTTGATCTAAAGCTATTGCTGATGAATCTGCTTCAGAATATTTTTCGTCACCTTCACTATCGTGTATGACGGGAGGCATGTCTCTATGTTTACAATTAGGGTCGATAGTATGGCCTACTTCATTAAATCTACGTTTTCTAGGTATCATCAATATTGGACATCAGCTTACACAAAATCACGCGAAGCAGACTGATATTGCCCTACACTAATAATAAGTATTACTCTTCTTCTTGTTCGTAAGCTATATAGATATCTTATTCTAATATAACGTCATAAGTTCATGATGTCATCAAAAGGTTCAATTCTGCAAAATTTAGCACATGAATTCAAATCTGACAGAACGATGATGTGAAAATTCCCAATTTACAGAGGAAATTCATTATATTTGGCCACTCATAAACAAACCCTTAATGCTTCTTATTTCATTTTTAGTATCCACCGCTAAGTTTCTCTTTCTAGGTACAGATCCACTCGACGAATCGGTACTATTGGCCGTTGCGGTAAATAAGTCATTGGAATTGAAATATGTCAAATCAGCCTTATTCTGAAAGTCCTTTAACGCAAAATTTACTGTTTTGTAGCTTGGTATCTCCTCTGAACGATAGGCTTCACAATTCTTCAACACTTCTGATAATCTCGCCAATCTGGTTGTTAATCTACCTTGGAATAACTTATCCTTCTTATTCAATTCTTCTTCTTGTTCATTTATACTCTTGTAGCTGGTGGAATCCAAATACGAGTCGGCTGTTTGGCAAATGGCATCAGCATATAACTTTCCGCTTCCATCATTCTTGTTTATGGCCACTATGGGTATGTGACTAACCCTACCAATCAAGTTCAAATAACAATCTCGAAGTTTACCACGAAATTGTTCAAGTAGCTCATAACGACGATTCGCTGTAGTCCCCAACAATGGTTTGAGGATAAATAATCCTATTATATACGCCAAAGTCAATGTAATGGCTGAACCATGTGTCAATCTAATCAAGTATGCGAATAATTTGGATTTACGGCCACTATATTGGTGTGGCGATAAAGTATACGTGCTTGGATCATATGCCGACTCTGGTATGGTGAGTACTGGGATTTTTGACATGATATAACCTTTATTATATGTATTTCAACCTATACCCCTAACAACTACAAGGTATTTGGACTTGATATCATTAAGTGGAGTAGCCTCGGCTTCATCTATTTATCTATATACAGGTATGATATACCAATACTTAAGCTGTTCTACTGTCTAGAGGTGCTAGATAACGTTACGCCATTGAAATAAAGAGCATATATGGTTATTTTATGTTCAGATATTGTTTCTTCCTATTAAATAGTTCAAATTTGCAAAGGGTTTATTTAAAATGAAGCATTTTAGGTGTATCAGTAGATTGCAAAATTTAGATCAGGGCTGGTAGACGAAAGGTTCATGGGCCGCAATTAATGGGTCTATTAATGGGCCATATATACAGCCCAATATGCATCATATAAACATACTACAGAATGAGAAAAACAATACTCTACTTAGCACTTGAATTTACCAATAAATAGGCATGACTCATAGTATATAGAAGATGAATATATCGCTTACCTTACTCTGCTCAGAATCATCAACAGAAGGAATGTGACTTCAACATACACTATTCGGTTAATTCAGGTGGTTTTTTTTTTAATAAGTATGATAGGTGATGCTAGTACGAGAACACAATCTGAAATAGGCATTTTGACGTAGAAGACATTTCTAGGGTAGCTCAAATTCTTAAATACGGAACAACTCGTCATAATAGTTCATTATAGTATATTTATTTAAATATCATGAAGACAATAATAATTTGGGAAAAATATATACATCATACGACGAATTAAATGCACTGCTTTATGTGATCATAGTATATTGGGAAGAGACCAATTTGACGATATCATTGACGTAAGAGTTAGCTATTATGAAAATTCGAACTTCGAGTATGATAGTGAGTTCTATATGCGAGGACTGGTCGTTAGAGTTAAAGGTTGGTTTCTCAATTACGGTGACAGAAAATGCTGGAGGCATTTGATGATTGGAAAAATGTAGAATACGATAGAAGTAAAAGAATTGCCCACTTTACGTTAGTCTACAAGACGTTAATGAAATCTAATATACCCTGCAACCGAGTGATATCTATTTTTAAATGACTTGCTATTTACAATATATACATGCGTTTTCATTAATCATTATGTGTTGTGAATTAATCTATGATATCCCCTACATTTTCAACGTAGGGTTTCCTTTTAAATGCCTTAGTTTTGCCCTTCCTGTTATAATACCCGTGGCTGTTACTACTATCGAAGTTAACCTTACCATCGGTGCTGAAGGTATTTCTCAAATTCTTGCCCTTTCTTCCTCCAGATCTTGGCACATTTATTCCTCCCATGGCCACACTCTTCCCGTAGGTAAGACGCTTCCTGGCGAGTTCAATTTCATTCATCATCTCTTGTTTGTGCACAAGGCTCTCGTCTTTACGTTTTTCGCCCCGAAGACGAATTCGTTCCTCCTCCGAATCGTTGGGTACCCAAGTCGATTTCAATATCCTTCTGATCGCCTCCGGCGATATCTTGAAATGGTTCGCGAGCTCGATCGTCTTCATATGCGGCATCTTGTCTTTGATATTCCGTATATCCTGGATCTGCTGGCGTGACAACCGATGCGTGGGATTCCACTCACCGTACCTATTCCGTATGGCTTCATCTCTCTTAGTCCACTCAGGCAATTTCTGCTGCGTTTCCTTTTCCCTCTGCTGTATCTTGGTCTTAAATATCTCTTCTGATTTATCTTTCTTAGTGGAATACGCCTGTATTCTTGCTATCCCACATGTAAACCCCCCATTTCCCGGCATAAACTTCCTCAATGGAATTATAACCCTAAACATCACCTTCTATATGCTTATTTGTAGATCTCTATTTACTATTTATGGCTATACAAACTTGAAAAATTTCTACTAACAAAAAAAATTTAATCAGAAAATTTTGAAAGTGCGCCACACAAAACTTATATGATGATTATATAGAAGATAACATAACAAAGACGATAATTAGTATCAAAATTGATTAGTTTTTCCCATATAACACTAGAATTTAATAAGTTCAAAGTCCAAGAATTAAATGAACTTTTTAAAAAAATTCTTAGGATCAACCCCTACAGACGAAGTTGCCCTGATTCCATCGGGGAGGTTATTTCTTGCAAGATCACCACATTCACCCAAGGGAGAGTTGGAATGCTTATACAATGATGCTTTTGCTTCGATTAGACAGACAACTACTCCATTTTATTACCAGTTATGTATAACAAGGGTATATCAAGAGGGAGAGCTAGATGAACATGGATCAAGTGGATTTGATGATTCAGATGATTCCGATGAGGACGATCACGATACGCCCCATTCAATTAGCGATGCTAATGTAGGCGGCCACTCGAAAGATGAATGGAGTTTCTCTATTCTGGAGGAATTGAAAATTCACACTTACGACAAGGCAGATGGGAGCAAGACGTTGGCGTGGAAGGATTTGAATGGGGATTTGGGCGATAGATTCGAATTCACCGTGGACAGCGATATTAAGTTGACCGAGTTCGATTCGTTTATGTTTGCATTGTACAAGTGTTTATTTGAACTGAAGTATCATAAGAGTTCTCTCAGCATTACTAACATGAGTCAATTGCAGGAATTCATTTACAATCCCAAATCCGAATTGTTGACATTTGATGACCTCAGAGGTGATTTTCTGAACTATGAGGACGACGAGGCCTCCGAAGATGTCGATACTGGGGACGACTATCAGTCGGTATCATCGACGGACGAATTTCATGATGCTGAATCCCGTACGACTCCAAGTGCGACGATCAAATCGAGTGGAAAGGCTGAAAGACCGCCTGTTAAACCGACTAATGTCGGTAATATCCCTTCTGTATTTTCATCAGAAAAGGAATCCCTGAATACAGGGAATGTACTCTATGAATGCTCGAATTTTGATTTGCATCTATTTGATTCTGACGCAGGGGTTTTCAATCTTCAAGTTAAAAAGCCAGAGCTGAGCCTCAAGATAGTTGAGTTGGAAAATTGGACGTATTCCTTACGATTATTGAGTAGTCATAAGTCGAAACCAATTAATTTCGAATGCATTCTCAGTGCAGATATGAACCCTACCTTCAATTTTGAGTATCTATCATTCATATTCAATCACTTCATTCAAAAGTCGGAAACCCAAACATTAGCATATTCTTGGTTGTTAAAGTTTTCTCATTTCAATGAATTACAAGAGTTTCAAGTCAGCTTCATGAGGGCCATGTGGGAATCCTTAAATAAGATCAAATGGACTAAAAGTCGTCCTTCTGAACAGAATTACGTCCTCGATGCCTTCTCCAAACTCGCGATCGATGATGAAGATCTTACAGAAGCTGATAAAAAGGATATTAATGAAATGAGTGACGACGATATGCTAATTGATAATGATTATAGTGATGACGAAGATGCGATCAATAAATTAGTGAACAAAACTATACGTGGTGAAACGAGAAAACCTAGTCATAAATATGAGGTTGATGATGATGAATATGGTGATTACGATGAGGAGAATCAATTAGACGCCTTCAAACGTGAACAAGATAAAAACTCAAATTTATCAGTCGGCTACGCTAATGATAGATCATACGTTGTAAGGGGTGATAAATTAGGAGTCTTCAATAATAACAATAACAGTTTGAATTACCAAACTACCATTTCTAATTTAAAAACTTTGGATGGTAAAAGGTTTACTCCAAAACAAGTAATGTTGCACATGCAAGATCAACATATGGTCATGTCTAATAAAGATATGGATGATAAACGACTCTATAAAATGGATTTAAACAGAGGAAAAATTGTTGATGAATGGGTAGTGGATGATACTATACCTATTGAGTCATACGGTCCAAACAGCAAATTTGCTCAGTTAACTAACGAACAAACATTAACAGGCATGTCAAGAAATAAATTGTTTAAAGTAGATCCGAGATTACCAACAACCAAATTAGTTCAAGGAGATGACAATCTTAGAACACCAAATTATAATTTCCTGGCTCTTTCTACTACAGAGCAAGGATTCCTTGCAGTCGGTTCAGCAAAGGGTGACATTAGGTTGTTCGATAGATTGGGTACAAATGCCAAAAGTTTGTTGCCATCTTTGGGTGAAGCTATAATAGGAATTGATGTGTCAAATGATGGAAGATGGATTTTGGCTACTTGTAAAACATACCTATTGTTGGTTGATGCTAAAGTTGGAGCTAACCAGCGAAACGAAGGAAGCCTCGGATACGTTAAATCTTTTGACAAGGATAAGAAGCCTAAACCGAGAAGATTAACTATTAAACCCGAGCATGTTGCATATATGTCCATGAAAACAGAGGGCAAACCATTACAGTTTACCAAAGCTTATTTTAATACCGGTATTGATTCAAAAGAAACTACGATTGTCACCTCTACTGGTCCATATATTATATCGTGGTCATTAAAGAAGGTCTTGAGTAACAACTCGAGTAAGGATGATCAACCATACTTGATCAAAAGATATGACCAGAATGTTATCGCTGATAATTTCAAATTCGGTTCCAACTCAGATGTCATCATTGCTTTACAAGACGACGTGTCAATGGCAAATAAGAAGAACTTCCGTAAAGCCAATAAGAGTTCCTTATTCTCCAGAAATAATATTGTCAATAATTATTAGTATATACATATATAGTTAATAAATACCTATGTGCATTAATCGTCATTAACCATTTGTGAGCAGAGAAGTTTTCAATATGGAATCCATTTGCCTCTTCTTATCCTTTTCTTGATTTATACGGTCTTGGTCAGTATCAATTACTCTTCTTTGTACAAGATTTCTCTATCAAATAGCATCTTATTTGCTGTTCGATTATGCGGCAACCAGGCCATTTTGTATATTAGTTTAAGTGTTAGCGTTTTCCAAAGCCAAGCGATCTCTTGAATTCATCAAACCATATTATTCTAAATGCATTAAACTTGTGAGCTCTCGTGGGTACATAGTCTCCTGCTTCCATCGTCTTATGAACCTCCTCGTGAATTGGAATCCTATTAATCTTAGCATGAACCCGACGAACATAATGATGAAATCTCGGTGATTCCATTAAAGCCCTGTATAACCATTCTTCGAGTGATCTTGGTGGTGGTTTCATACTAGGTACTAAATAGGCAAGTTAATAATTGAAAAATGAAAAACGATAAATTTATCGCACTTTTTTTAATACCACGTAATTACTTCTTCTACTACTTGTTCAAGATAACAGTTCTAGTACGATAATAATATAGAATATAAAGGCAATTATGATTACAGATGATCAATTAAATACGATTGTATTAACATTTGGTATTGCTTCGGTGATTTTGATATTGATTTATCACACTATTTCAACGAATGTCAAGAACTTAGAAAACTAATGATATTAGTGAATCAACAACATGCATTGATGCAAAACATCATTTTATTCGCCATCAACGTGGCATCTACCATAAGCAAATGCGTGCTGTTTTGCCACTATCAACTTACGAAGCCACTGGCCATGTCAGCTACACCCATCTTTTCATCAACACAATCCAATACTCCGATTTCCACTCCATATTTTGCACAATTCAATTAAACAGTATCTACTCAATTAGACTGGATGTATTGCCCATCTACCTCACAAGTACCAAATATGCTACGACCATTCTCCTAATGAGAAATCTTTCAATGTTTGTCGATGAGTTGACGGACCAATTTATTTCAAAATTAAGCAATGTACTGTCGATCATGAGGCGAAATTATCTTAGGAGGCCTGATCATCTACAATCTACATTCATTCTTATATAGTTCTATAGATAATGTAAATTAGTAAATTATATTTAGTCGTGTACTAAACGTTGATATGGAAAGATCAAAAGTACGTAGAATCAATATAGAACTACAGGTAAAACAGAAGCATGGAATCGGTGAAAAAGTGTTCCAGGTGTCGAGGAAAACGGCTAGACGAAACAGAGTTTGAATTATTTAAGTACTCAACTTGTAGCAAGTGTCGGAATAAACGAAAAATCGTTAAACAATTTCCAGCTTTGGATCAACAGTCGGTCGAATTCCACACAAATACATTCCACAAGTTCAACAACTACCTAGAAATATTGAAGACGAACAAGAATACCGACTTGTCAAATGTCAAATTCATGGAGAGTATAAGTGATGACGAATTCCCCATTTACACCATAATGGAAATAAATCAACAGACCAATCCCAATGAGTTCTACTCCAACATATCAAAAAAGCTAATAAAACGATATATTGACCCCATAAGTTTGGTCACGGGCTACAAGTTCCCCATCAGGGACTACCACAAGGGCGGAATCAAAACCAAAAAAGTGTCGTTGATGTTTATTTGTTGCCAGGATAAGACTAAACAACGCAAATCCCGCAGTAAACAGCACAAGCGAGTCAGCAACAAATTGAAAATCTACAACTGCTTCTCCAAAGTAAATCTCAACTACGACCTATTGATCGGTGGCATTACTATTTCATACACTCACAAATGCCATGCACACAACACTGTAGATTACGACGACCCCTCGGATCACTCCGATTTCAGAAGCGAACTACAAGCACAAATACGAACTGACCCAGCCACACAACCCAACGACGATGACTTGAAGGACCCTGGCGAACTAGACCACTTCAACGACTCGATCCAGTCAATAGCTGCTGCGGCAGTCGAGAACAAGTTTATCAATATCGACGACCGTTTAATCAATCACTGATTGCCGGTTAACCGTTTTTGGCCGTGCATATTGTTCATATCATCGATAAGCCAATATGTTCCTTCTCCGAAATACCCTGCTACGCCCACTATCGCGTATCTACGCAATCACACAGCCAGCACTGCTGTGGTGTTGATAACATCAACATTTCGGTGATAACACTGTTCGCCCGGATATCGGACTCCGTTGTATGTTCCATCATCACGCATCGAATTGCATCAAGTGTGGCTACCTAATTCTCATCCGATGACTGAAGTCCACCAAGTGTCTCAGAATCCCCTTGAGCCGTTTATACACAACCTGGCCACTACGGGCCATACGACTTTACCTTTCGTATATTGATCCGTTCTTCCCCTTATCACCCGATTTCATATCATGATACCAGATATCTGCTGACTTCTGGTCATACAAGCAACTTTAGTCCTACACTTAGTCCTGTAGCTTGAACCTTATTGTTTACGCATATGCTTAACCGTTTATATGCTACACTTGCCAGTTTGAATACAAAACGGTCACAATGCACAACCGGAATTTTATTCGTGAATAATGGCTTGTAACCACAGGTCCGTCAACTATATTACTTGATGCAATGTACGTAAATTTAAATTATACAGTGGCCTATTGTTCATAGTATTGTGCGTTCGCGCAATTATTTTATAACCGTTAGTATATAGTTTATCGGAACCCCACTAAGTAATCATATATAATTGATATTAAAGAATTGTTTTACAAAAAAAACTAATAAAAGTAGCAAAGTATACCGCAAAGATGTCAAACTATAGGATATTTCCTATATGTGAACCAGACATAAATATAACAAATAGGAATAAGGAAATACCTTGCGAATATATATTATTTGGTGAAGAGAAAATCCAAAATGTCCCTAACCTAGAGGACATAATTAATGACAAAAGTGTTGGTCCCTTTAATAAAGGAAACTTGGTTCAATATTTATCGAACAGTCATTGTCTTGAAAATTATGAATTTGTTGTGTTCATGAATAAGTTTTTGGCTGAAACAAGGAGTGTGGAGAAGAAGAATACATGGCAGTATATCTTGATGACTTTTATACTAGAAGATGCACTCAAGGAGATAAATTTACCGTGTGATGTAAGAAATGGGCTTTTGGAATGCGAAGGAGAGTATCCGAGAGAGGACTTGGCGATGAAAGCCAAGTTGATAATCTACGACCTTCTCTGTGATTCGTACCACGAGTTTGTCAAATTGATGAAGCTCCAAATTCATGCAGATTGCTGTAAGCATAAAGTTCACGGTTGTGGCCAGGAAGTAGGTGGGCTAGAAGGTTATAGACCCAAAGGACACAGTTTTACGTTCGAACTGTTTTCCCCTTTGTCATCACTGCATGCGGTAGACTTCGACGATAACGATGTAAACGAAATCACCCACACCAATAGTATGGGTGCATCTAGACACAACAGTACGGGCTCCAGAGGTTCGTCCATTGGGTCGTTGGTTGATTCGTTCAAGAATAACGATCTAGTCAATTGGAGAAAAACGGTCAAGAAACTAAAGATCAGACGGTTTCTGAACGAGATATAGCTACAAGTGAAGGCTTTGGTGCCAGCTTTAAGGCACTACCATGCATTACGGATATGACTTATGATAGATATAGAATAATAGATACCTTATTCCGAAATAGCTCAGTAGGATAGACTTAGTCACACGGCCTTAGCCGTCGTATTACGCTAAGATTTCCTGACTTCCTGTAGTCCTCAGCCACATATATTAGAAAAGTCTTATCTAACGTCTGTTATCGTGACTCGATGAGCAAAGCAGCTTCTCCACATCTTTGACTTATACTTTCAAACCAATGTATGCCTAGAACCTGTATATCTTACCACAGTCAGCTTATTAATGGAAGCTTTCAAGTGACCCTACTGCCTCAGTTCTTGATCCATGATCTTCCGTTTTACTGGACGGCTCTCCTCATAATTACCCTTAATCCCGACTTACTAATGAAACCCCCTCCCAATACATACGATTATCATGTTCTCATGTTTGAGTACCCTACGGGTATACTTCATGACTGAGCAATTTGAGTGGGTGGGAAATCTCGAACATCCTTGCATTAGATGATCTCCCAATTACTTGAATACTCCGATCGGTCTTAGTTGTTTCATGCATTATAACAATAGCCATGAAACCTATGCAGTAACACTTTTTTGGCCCATGTGAGGTTGTTCTAGAGGAACCCCTCCTGGCGTTGTACACTGCAGGGTTCTAGTATACTATGTTTTGACATGAATTCGTATATAAAACAGTAACTACAGTATCATGACGACCGTTTACGGACACTCCACCATTTGGTTTCAATCAGTAAACAATGTGGGGACACCCCTATTAATATTTTTTTTCAAAGAGGATAGCCGTAACCATAACCAAGATTAACGAGCCACCGAGAAGTGTGGTTAGACTTACCCTTTCAGGCACTAGGGGCTTGTGGGATGAGTTTTAGGTTTCTCGTGTTAAGGAGCAGTCTTCAATGAATGATCTAACATTCGGATTAATGGCCATGCAGATAACAGCGTGAGACAATAGATTATAATAGAGTTATGAAGCTTAGCTAATCGGTAAAGGTGTCTTTGGGTGATAAGCTTGCTTTACGTGGTGGAGACGAGAAAACCTTACACCATATATTAGAATTATTGGAGCTATTCCATGCATGAAAGTCGGGAAGTAGTATGTAGTACTGGTTCATGGTATTATTATTAGAAACAATAATTGTAGTAGAATAATTTTCATTATAGTAGAACTGATTCGAAATAGCATAAGGTTAAAAGTATAAAAAATTCATGGATGGGATGGGTTCAATAATAAGCTCTTTATATTTCTGCTTACAAGAGAGTGAGTATGAAAAATGACAAGGTGTAGACTGAGATAGCAATCGCATGGTAATTTCTTACCATCGATGTTCACAGGCCTAATTTGTGATATATATATGTATAACAAGAAAAAACCCCACCATAAGGTTATTGGCAGTGTATAATGTTTTTCGAATGATTTGCTTTATATATATCCATCTGTATTATTACGAGAATATAAGAGTGCTCAGTTCAGTGGTTTCTAAATGTTGGCCATGAAGTATTATCTGTTGCGGGAGATTTCTGTATAAATCTCTGACCTTCACAATTAAGTAGGAAAATAATGGAAGCTAGGCTAGGCAGCACGACTCATATATGTACTAAATTTAGAAAAAGTTATTATTCCAATGATATACCAAAAGATGTTTATTGAGATTTTTATTAGGAACAAAATGCAATACTAAAGGGAAACTCAAATTACCTTTGAAGCCTGATGAACATTTAGAAAAATATCTTATTCCTCCGATTAAATTAGAAGATTTAATGGTCGCAATTCAATAAACTAGGAAAGGTCGTTAATTTAGGCGTATATTTGTACACTGTATATCTCTATGATACTGTATAACGCTGAATTTATGCGTATTGCTGCGAAATTTCTACAAAAGTTGTCGTCATAATGCAGATCGTCGACTTACAAAACCCAAAATTGAATCTTTACGAAGAGTAGTATAGTGATATTCTGGCTATACCTGATGACATTAAGATAAGAATTTGTTCTATGGCTCTCAATTAAGTGAGATTTAGCTGCATGAATTATTTCCAGCTGCATGACATATGAAAAATGATACTGTGATGCTCATGCAAAGTCCTAGATCCCTTGGCCAATAATAATGTAGCTACGTAGAAATTATTGACAATATAAAGTTTTCTAAAATATTAATTGTTTCCAGTTTTACTTTTTCTTTTATCTAAAATCAATTCACAATGAAATTCAACATTTGGCTCATATTTTTCAACCTTTCGTTAGGCTTGTCTTCAAACTATAAAATCAAAGATCGCTACACAAGTAGAGAACCCGGTAAGTTAAATATTGATTTTAATAATAAGATACTTAAGAAAGATGCGACAAAAGGTTTTCATTCCGATATCAATCTTAACTTCACTCTAGAAGATTGTAAGGCAATGAAGTATTGTCCTTCGAACATGGAATACGGTGAAGAATTCACTAAGAATTTGTTAACTTTGGACTTGTTCGAAGTCCTTACCTTTACGTTGAACAAGAATGAAGATGAGTTAAGACAGCCTATCAACGATACTTCTTACTGGTTTGAATATTCTCATAACAGGTTCAAGGGTAAGGCCATGGGAAAATTTGTTATACCACAACACTTCCATTATGCAGATAAACGTAAGTTGATTATTACGGTTCCCATTTACCTCATCTGTTCTCTTATTGCTGCTGTTATATATCTTAATAAAAGAAAGTTGCTTGCCACGATGAATTTTAAATTCTCGAACATCTCCAGGATTCTATTCAAATATCTATCTGTCAAATTAATATTTGGTACTGTCTATCTAGCATACTTAGTCTGCTTTGTTGATTTTAGAAAGCAGCCCTTGGGACATTTTAAAATCTTAATAACATTCACTATATTCAAGTACATATTAAATCTTGCAAGCTTTCTCTTGGTGGTGCTTTTTGCTTTTGGCTATTGTACTTTGTTCTTCACATTTACCAATAGAAGACCCGTATTATGGAAGGTATGTGGACTCACCTTATTAAATGGTATCCAGAGTTTTCCAAAGCTTTTCTATGAAATACAAGATATCAAAAACACTGTGCCTTTTTTCCGTGTATTCAAAAGCAGATTATCCACTCCTGTCGCAATTGGGTTTATAGCTCTTTACATTGTGATCATATCTGCTCTCGCGTATATTGCGTATGGTACTTATAAGCATTCTCATAAGAAGGACGCCAGGTTTTTGCTTTCGTTTCAAGTAATATTAGCAGCTTATTTCTTATCCCCCCTTATAGTTGTTCCTAGTGAAAGATCTACAATACCAACTTTTATTAGAAACAAATATTTGCTAGGTGACGCAACCTTTGAAACACATCAATCGCAAGGTGTTCATGTACCTGATGTTATTGAATTGTTTGTTATTGGAGCATTGATTTATATCTGGAGAGATTTGAAATATGTAGAAAATGATGGTGATGCTTATGATAAGCTTGATAATGATGAATATGAATTAGGAGAAAGTCACTAGGATAAGATCGAAAGAAAAGTATGATTATTAATGGTTCTTTGTATGCGTTAAGTATTTATTGCACGAATTGGCCATTTTGCATTAATCAACTTGTAATATATATAACATTGTCTCATGTACTTTACGATGGATGCTGCGAATATACTGCAGTGAAAAAAATAGGTGAAGTAAGCAACCATTTCTACTTCGTACGAAGTATATTGTCTCATAATTCAGTATACATAGATGATATTAAACATTAAACAAAGCTCTATTGTATCCTGGTAGACATAGATTGCTTGGATCTTTTTGCTTGAATTTTTTCAAATTTTTAAAAGCAGTATTCAGGTATTCATGGTAATTCACAAAATTTACAAATTTGCATAATATTCATAAAAATAGGCGAACTATAAATGGATCTTCGATATCTTCCCAATCATATTAACTTGTTTATATACATTCTTCTTATAAAGATAGCTCGTCTACATTAAACTAACTTACAATCTTCCTCGAATATTATCATACATTTATACCTGATAAATAAGAATTAAATACAGAAGTTTGCAAGATTTTATTTCAACCGTACAATTAATATAAGTTTCATCTATTCTATTGTCTTGCTCTTTCCTTCAACATTCTTAACTCATATTCCGATTTTTGACTTCCTTTTTCTATGATGAGATTTTTTAATAATTTATTCTCCATTTCAAGCTGCTATGTTTTGGATTCGAACGATTTAATCATCTCGTTCAAGTTTTGTATCTTATCCTCCATTTGCTTTTCTTTCATCTTCTTTTTGATCCGGAACCTTGCACTAGCGGCAGTGTTTCGCCTACGTTTGTCCAACTCGGATTCATTACAGTTTTCATCAAGGTTGCTTGCCACGCTGTCGGCCGCATCGTTCGTCCCATGATAATCATTACCACCGTCAATACCACCATCAAGACTAGCTGCAATACTAGGAGAGCGAGTAGAGTTTCTGGCCGGCTGTATAGGGGGCAAGTTCTGTTGGTGTTGGGCCACCAAGGCTGATAAAAGCTCGATCTGATTTTGTGAGAGCCCCGCGGATTCTAGAGACGACTTTGCACCCGGCGGCACAGGCCACTTAGGCAAACTGGATACGTTGACATTCGTTTGTGGAGGTTCAGCAAAACCGTTATGGGGTTCGTGAAAGTCATCATTTCTATTATTAGCACTGGTTCCCGGTATATGGTTGCCCATAAGATCGTGATCCAATTCGTGGTTCAAGTTGTTATTAGGGGCATTAGGCCCATTAGGGCCATTATGGTTGCCGGAAGCGTTGAGGTTATGGTTGGAGAAGTCGTCATTCCCACTATTTCTATGGTTATTGCTCAAATATGGCGAACTAGGCTTTTTATCCTCGTCAGGAAATATAAACGAATCGTCCGCAAACGCAGCCAAGTCGAGTGATAACTGGCCATCGATGTCCAAGTTGGGCGTAGGCTCTCCCGTGCTACCTGAGTTGGTATGCATAAAGTTATCGATGTAAACCAACTGCTCCAAAAGCGACGAAGACGTAGCGTTGTTATCTGGGACCGAGTTGGCAGTGTCGGTTGGATGCGATTCGTCATGGGGCAATTTTATGTCTCTCGAGTTATTCATGGTTCCATTTGGTACTATATCATGCGCTGGGATTTGTTATTAGTATATGTGTCAGTATGTCAACCCAATGTATCTTAATATGTCATCTTTAGTGGCATCTGACCCTATATATCTGGATTAGTTATCCACAGATTCATAAAATAGGTGCTAGATTACGAAAATCCACGTGACTTCTGAGGATAATCACGATGGCCAGTATCAGACCAATGGATAATTGGTCTATAGCAACAATATCGAAGCATGCCACATGCCACAGATCGCTAAGACGGCCGACATCAAGAGTTGACGTGTATTCTCTGAACTCTGTTTGTATGTTCATTTTGCTTTATACATCTGATTTGCTCCTCTGTCGATTTTCGCAGTGCTCTTCGCGATGCTCCTTCTACTGGCTTACTCTACTCTACTTTACTGACCATACGGCTGTGCTCGGTGATAAATCCGTTTATTCGCCTGAATCCATATACTATATACCGTACTTACGTACCCTGTAACCATATATCTATAACCTAATCGTAACATATCATACACCGTAATAAATGCATCTACGTCTTCGGTCGACCGCGCTACCGTTGCGGTCTCGTCCCGTTTGCGTGTGAAGCCATTTCCAGTTCTCATACCAGCTACCAGAGCTACTACGAGTTTATTTTTTGGCCTTCAACTTGATAGCCAAAGGAGACTGGTTGGCGGCTTTCAACCTGTACTCAGCAAAGGTTCTGAAAGAGTTACCGTAGGTAGGCTTCCATTTGAGACCTAAATTACGGGAGTTTTTAGCGGCATTGAATGCACTGCCGGCGACAGATTCTTTTTGGAATGCGATTCTGGAAACGGTGCTGAAGCTTCTAGCTGAGATCATAATAACTAATTTGGGTATCTGAAGAGGAAAAAAACAGAAGTGAAAGAATCAATGGGGATGGGTGAAATTTATAAGGTGCAACTGAAAAAAAAAAATTGTCATACGAATGGCGCAAATGGGCCACACCAACCGAGCACCAAGTACGAATTGCATGGTTTTGTACAAGCAGCAACGTAAAAGAAGGCAGTAATGGCGTTAGCGGTGATATGCACTCGCGCTATCTAGGAAATCGCACGAATCGCAGTGAGAGTTGGTCTTTATCGCAGACGCATGTGAGGGCGGCCCTCGAAGACCGAGCATTTTAGCGGGAGGGCAACCATTGCGGGACAGCGGGTCTGTAAACCCGCTGATAGTACCGACGCTGATGAATGATCACGATGGATCGGCGATACGACAACATAAATGGGAAGGGCTACCACGAGGAGAAGTCGGACGTAAGTACATGGAGAAGTAGTCGACAAAAAGGATGAGTAGAAAAAAGGATTAATTGGTGCAGGATGTGACGGTGTATGGATTGACAGAAACTTAATATTACTGGACGTAGGAGATTAATGTGCGCGAAAGAGGTAGGGAGGTTGGTGCAGGGGTGGAACCAATGTTCGTGACTCCATCGGATTAACCCCCACCAAAAACTCCATCGAAACCGCCTGTAAAAGTTTATCCGTGTACTTACCGGTAATGCTATTTTTGATGTGTTATGCTTTTTGGTTCTGTGTCCTCTCTTGATATTCTGCCATCCCAGCATCCTCATTTCGCATTCGTTATACATTATAAGTGTAGTATCCCCTTCTTATGTCCCCGAGTCCTGCTTTGACTACTCTTACTCTGACTCTGACTTCCCTTCACCCATGTTTTGTCGGGAAAATCCCGTCTTCAACACCCGGATCGACCACTGGACAACTCGCTCGCATTCCGCTCTCTATATATCACTGTCGTTCGCATCCCCGGACATTATACCCCGATGATTTTATTGACGTAATTGCTTGACTCATTTTGTGCCGAGGATAATCTGGGCGCTATCGGCGTCGGACTTCTCGCACTCCGAAATGACTCGTCGGCCTAATGATCCTCCCCCCGGCCTCTGCTAGTTCATCTCCCCATATCAATCACCTCAGACAATCTAATGCCGTTACTGGTCGCCTAATGGGGACCAGTAACGTCTCCCCAGTGCCGTCTTCTCTCTTATTGTGGGCATTTATCCTTTCATCCATCCCCGGACAGCCTCCTCCACCGTTGCTGGTGAGTGGATGTCTTCGGAGTAATTGTCACCGCGCCAAGCGCTCACAACACGGAACGTCGTCTTTGTCTCCCTGGAAATATCACGATCCAATCAAATGAAAACTTTCAATCAACCCTGGAGTAACAACTACAAAAGTGACTCAATTGACGCCGAAAAAAAAATACTCAAGTCTTGCATTGTTTTTTTCATATATAAGGGAGCAATTATTCACATTTTTTAGTGGTAGTCAGAGAAAGTGCTTTTGGTATTATTGGTAAATTATTGTCGTAACGCTAAACATCTAATATGAGTGACGGTAATGAACATAAGATCAACCAGATGAGAAGGGCATCGACGGTGATGGGTCCTATGAACAAGATCTTGGTTGCTAACAGAGGTGAAATTCCTATCAGAATTTTCCGTACTGCTCATGAATTGTCTATGCAGACGGTGGCTATCTTTTCACACGAAGATAGGTTGTCGATGCACAGATTGAAGGCGGACGAGTCGTACGTTATTGGAAAAAAAGGCCAATTTTCGCCTGTGCAAGCATATTTGCAGATTGACGAGATTATCAACATTGCTAAGGAACACGGCGTTAACATGATTCACCCGGGATACGGGTTTCTCTCGGAGAATTCTGAGTTTGCCAGAAAAGTCGAAGAAGCGGGAATCTCGTGGATTGGACCTACCCACAAGACCATTGACTCAGTCGGAGACAAGGTCAGTGCCAGAACATTGGCGATCCAGAACGACGTGCCTGTTGTCCCAGGAACCCCAGGACCAATTGCTGATGTCGAAGAGGCCGTCAAGTTTGTCGAAAAGCACGGTTTGCCAGTTATCATCAAAGCTGCCTTTGGTGGTGGTGGTAGAGGTATGAGAGTGGTCAGAGAAGGTGATTCTGTGGGCGAAGCCTTCGAAAGGGCTGTTTCCGAAGCCAAAACCTCCTTTGGTAACGGTACCTGTTTCATCGAAAGATTTTTGGACAAGCCTAAGCACATTGAAGTCCAATTGTTAGCCGATAACTACGGTAACGTCATCCATCTTTTCGAAAGAGACTGTTCTGTGCAAAGAAGACACCAAAAGGTTGTCGAGGTAGCTCCTGCTAAGACATTGACAAAGCTGGTCAGAGACGCTATTTTGACTGATGCGGTTAAGTTGGCCAGACTGGCTAACTACCGTAACGCTGGTACTGCTGAATTCTTGGTTGATGCACAAGACAGACATTATTTTATTGAAATTAACCCAAGAATTCAAGTCGAACACACAATCACCGAAGAAATCACCGGAGTTGATATAGTTGCAGCCCAAATTCAAATTGCCGCTGGTGCATCCTTGAAGCAATTGGGGTTATTACAAGATAAAATCACAACTAGAGGGTTTGCTATTCAATGTAGAATCACCACTGAAGACCCTTCGAAGAACTTCCAGCCTGATACTGGTAAAATCGAAGTTTATAGATCTGCTGGTGGTAATGGGGTCAGATTAGATGGTGGTAATGGTTTTGCTGGTTCAATTATTTCTCCTCACTACGATTCCATGTTGGTCAAGTGTTCGTGTTCAGGTTCCACCTATGAAATCGTCAGAAGAAAGATGTTGAGAGCTTTGATTGAATTCAGAATCAGAGGTGTCAAGACTAATATTCCGTTCTTATTGGCATTATTAACTAATGAAACATTTATCAATGGTGATTGTTGGACTACCTTTATTGATGATACTCCATCTTTATTCCAAATGATCCGTTCCCAGAACAGAGCTACTAAGATTTTAAGTTACTTAGGTGACTTGATCGTTAATGGTTCGTCTATCAAGGGTCAAATTGGTGAACCTAAATTGGACACCGAAGCTTTGGTTCCAGATTTGCATGATCCTAAGACCGGTGTTAAGATCGAGGTTCATAATGAAGTTGCTCCAAGAGGCTGGAGACAAGTGTTATTAGAAGAAGGTCCTGAGAAATTCGCTCAAAAGGTTCGTGAATTTAACGGTACCTTACTTATGGATACCACCTGGAGAGATGCCCATCAATCTTTATTGGCCACCAGAGTCAGAACTATCGATTTGTTAAACATTGCTCCTACTACGGCAGTTGCATTGAACGGTTGCTTTGCATTAGAATGTTGGGGTGGTGCCACTTTTGATGTCTGTATGAGATTCTTATATGAAGATCCATGGAGCAGGTTAAGACAATTGCGTAAGTTGGTGCCAAATATTCCATTCCAAATGTTGTTAAGAGGTGCCAACGGTGTAGCTTACTCTTCATTACCAGATAACGCCATTGACCAATTTGTTCTTCAAGCAAAGGAAAATGGTGTTGATATTTTCAGGGTTTTCGATGCATTAAACGATTTAGAGCAATTAAAGGTCGGTATTGACGCTGTCAAGAAGGCTGGTGGTGTTATTGAAGCCACTGTTTGTTATTCTGGTGATATGTTAAAGCCTGGTAAGAAGTATAATTTAGAATACTACTTAGAGGTCGTCGATGAAATCGTCAAGTTGGGCACACATTTCTTAGGTATCAAGGATATGGCTGGTACTTTAAAACCTAAGGCAGCAAAACTTTTGATTGGTGCTATTAGAGAAAGATACCCTGATTTGCCAATTCATGTCCATACTCATGATTCTGCCGGTACTGGTGTTGCCAGTATGACAGAAGCCGCAAAGGCTGGTGCGGATGTTGTTGATGCCGCATCCAATTCGATGTCTGGTATGACTTCGCAACCTTCTATCAATGCTATCTTAGCTTCTTTTGAAGGTGAAGTTGAAAGTGGTTTGCAGGCCTCATTGGTTAGAGAGTTAGATAACTACTGGGCACAAATGAGATTATTATACTCATGTTTCGAAGCTGACTTGAAGGGTCCAGATCCTGAAGTTTACCAACACGAAATCCCAGGTGGTCAATTAACTAACTTGTTGTTCCAAGCTCAACAATTAGGTTTAGGTAGCAAGTGGTTGTTGACAAAAGAAGCTTATAAGACTGCCAATAAGTTATTAGGGGATATCGTTAAGGTTACCCCAACTTCTAAGGTCGTCGGTGACTTGGCACAATTTATGGTTTCTAATAACTTAAGCGAAGAAGATGTTACTAAATTAGCAAGTGAATTAGATTTCCCAAGTTCTGTCTTAGATTTCATGGAAGGTTTAATGGGTACACCATACGGTGGATTCCCAGAACCTTTGAGAACTAATATCTTGGGTACTAAGAGAGCCAAATTGAATAACAGACCGGGTCTCAATTTGCCTCCTATCGACTTCGCTGCTGTCAAGGAAGAACTTGTTTCCAGATATGGTTCCAATATCAATGAATGTGATATTGCTTCATATGTCATGTATCCAAAGGTCTATGAAGATTTCAGAGAATTATCAGAGAAGTATGGTGACTTATCTGTATTACCAACTCGTTTCTTCTTGAAGGCATGTAAGATTAATGAAGAAATTGTCGTTGATATTGAAAAGGGTAAGACTTTAATTATCAAATTATTGGCAATTGGTGAAATTTCTCAACAAACAGGTACCAGAGAAGTCTTCTTTGAATTGAATGGTGAAATGAGATCGGTCACTGTTGACGATAAGACTGTTTCTATTGAAACTAAGACCAGACCTAAGGCTAGTAGCCCTAACGAAGTTGGTGCTCCAATGGCTGGTGTGGTCGTGGAAATCAGATCAAAGGTTGGTAATGAAGTTAAGAAGGGTGATCCAATTGCTGTTTTGTCTGCCATGAAGATGGAAATGGTTATTAGTTCTCCAGTCCTGGGTAAGATTGGTGAAATTCTCATAAAGGAAGGTGATTCCGTCGATGCTAATGATTTGATCGCAAGTGTTGTTAAATAGTTTAATTAAGTTAGACTTAGCCTTATTTTACGTATATTCCTATATATTTATTTAATTCTGTGATGTTTAATTGTCGTGTTTCTGCTAACAGTTGTATTCTAATGGGAACATATTGTATGACCGTATCTGGGTATATCTCACAGACAGCTTTGGTCTGGGGATTTAGACTGAAACCATGGCAAAGAATATATCCCATAACTCCTATTTGCCAATCCATTTGCTGCACATAAGAGCAAAGAGCTGTTCAGTTAGCTATGTATACACGGTATTGTGGGCTTTCTGTTTATGTAAGTTTGAAGCAAAATATAACTTACTACTTGTATACCCTCGACAAACCCCTTCTCTTAGGCACACTTCGCAAGCCTAATTCTTTATGTCTTCTGTTTATTACTTCACGCTTCTTATTTTCATCTAGTTTTTCCTTTTGCTCTTTTAGTTCAATTCGTTTAGATAATTCGCTATTTTCGTTTATCAACTCATTCAAATCGTTAATTAATTCCTGTTCTTCGTTTAATTTTATCTCGATTTCTGAGTCGTCTATTTCCGTGGAGCCATTCCAATGAGGGTTCTGTAATATTTCGTTTGTGAAATTAGTCTGTGACAATATGCGTATCCATTGGTTTAGTAATTTATCTGTATTTTCAGTTGATTCTTGAGTTTTCATAATATTTGTTTTCGTACTTCTAATGGTTTCAATCATAGTGGCAACACTTTCATTTATAGCAGTTAGTTGCTGCAACTCCTTCTCCAACGCAATCTGACGTTTTGAAGACGACATGATTGTAGATGAATTGGCAAATAAGTAAGTATAAATAATCTGTTTATGTTTTGATGATTGGTATTGCGATTTCTATCGTGAAAATTCGGAATGATGAATTTAATTCTTTAACAAACTTTTTTTCTGAAATAAAGATCAAGGGCAATCAAAATGGATGAATCATTGCCAACAAGATGGGAGATAGAATTAGAATTTGTCCAATCGTTAGCAAATATCCAATATTTGAATCATTTGGCCCAGAATAATTATTTAAGTAACCCCGAATTTCTAAACTATATTGAATACCTTAATTATTGGAAAGATCCCGAATACTCGAAATACTTGGTATATCCAAACTGCTTGCATATATTGACGCTTCTACAGAACGAAGAATTCAGAAAGAATATCTTGATTCCAGATTTTATGAACACCGTGATGAATGATATGGTCAAGAGGTGGCAGGATCAAGACAGCGTTTTCGGCGTGACGCCGCAATCGCAGCTAGTAGGGCTTAATGCCTCTAACGGTGACGATACAAATCAACCAAGTGTAGAAGTTAATGGACTGGGAAGTAACTAGATCTCAAATCTATACCGTCATCCATGCACACATATTTACAGGACATGAATATTCCATAGAAATCCATTGGAGCAGACGATTAAGATGAGACCATATCAACCCTACTGAATCAGCTCAGAATATGTTACAACCTACACTTAAGACCGCTGTGCCTTAGACTTACAGCTTAAAGCAGCTTTGATATAATTCGACAACAATGGCTACAATTCCATAATAATATCATACGCAACCTAATAGGAATTGATGCTGTGTGTCAAAAATTGGCAGGAGTCAATGTAAATGCCTAGTCCTAATGCAAGAGCCTCGCCCAATCTCTTCAACAAGTTGTATTTGGTAGATTCATGCATGACTTAATCTTGAATATTAAGAATTTCAAAGAAATCAAGACCAGCAATTGCAAGACATGATAATCAACGTCCAATATAGCCATAATATCGTCTGTATCATTGTATAATGTACTGTATTATTGATATACTCTTCCTTGACTGTAGGCCAAAGTTACACAAACTCATCCTTGATATGAGAATCATCAATTATGGAAATCTGAATATTATTCCTCATAGTTGCCATCATACTAGACTAAAAATTATAGATAAAATAGTTATGTCATTATCGCATTCACCAAATCATGAGATTTATGACAGACATCTTCAACAATTGGGGAAGTTAAGAGACTCCATCTCGAGGAAAATAAGATTATCAACCGGTGAGTTGATATTTCTAGTCTCATTTATCGGTAATTTCTTCTTGGGGAAATTAATTCATATAACTGCAGAGCACGAAGAAGTATATAATTATTATAACAACAAACGTAATGTGTTTAATCAGTTGTTTGTTAAAAAAGGATGGGGTTGGACTACATTGATGATAGTAATGTTTTATTCGTTTTTGATGTACGGTAATAGCCATCCTAAGGTCAGTACCAAACAGCAGAGAATTAGTGTAATAAAAAAGGCTATATTCAACTACGCTATTGCTACATTTTGGTGGGTTCTTTTCACGCAATGGTGCTTTGGTTTGCCACTCATGGATAAAGTATTTGTTTGGACAGGTGGCAAATGTACTGGAATAGCACAGGATAAGTTGGCGCACCATGTTCCATCATATGGAACGTCAAGCATATTCACCGAGATAGAATCGGATTTGAGCTACGAATCGAAGGCAATAACGTCCTATATGTGCCGAAAATTAAAGGGTAGCTGGGAGGGTGGCCATGATCCTTCTGGCCACGTCTTCTTACTTATCCACTCTTCGTTATATTTATTCTTGGAAGCCTTACCTTTCTGGATTTCGTGGGCTACCCTAAAGCATAATTTATGCCAGTTTGTTAGAAGCTGGAGACTGACTGGTGCTAGCAGACCAAAATTGCTCTTCGGTCTTTTTGCACAAGATCCCCATACCCTTATCATTCCATTGATCTCGTTGTGGTGGTTCATGCTTTTCATGACGAACATCTACTTCCATTCAATCGGAGAAAAACTTGTGGGGTTGGTTTTTGGGTATGTTGGTCTTGGTGTGGTGTACTACATTCCCAGATGGCTCTGAATCGAAACTCATGTTCTAATAGATTTCCATCTATACGTCCCCAGATTTCCAGATTTCGGGTACAAATTTCGCCGCAGAATCTAGTATCTAATTGTGCTCAGGTCGTACTACACTTACCTATTTTCGGCTACGACTGCATCATCGATTCCATCTACATATACTCTTGATACCCGACAATTACCAGTTCCAGCCTTTAAAAATAATATGCGTCGTTTACACATGCGACCGTTTGCATGCAATAGCTCGTCTACGAATATTTGTCATGGCCGTACGGGACCGAATGATCTTCATTTGTACTCTTTTAACGCGAGACACCCGTCAAAAGCGAAAATCTACTTTTACAAGGACACTCAAGACCTAGCATCCTACACCAGCATCTACGCGTCTTTTGCATCATTGATATACTTATCCATAAATAATTAATATAATACAGTCTTCATTTAATCCTAATCCAGACATCGTATTGAAGAAACACGAAATTTTACTAACACCAGTAATCTGGCCGTACGTCTCTTGTTTACGTTATTACGAATTACACGATCTCTTCCCAATTGTAACGCATGCCAATAACCTACATTCGTATATTGTTAGTAGCACCTTCACCAAAAGCGCGATAGTAACACGATTCTGTAAATACAAAACACCATTCCCAAAGCGCGTTTTGTTTTGTCCCTTACGTACTAGATGTAATAATTTTTCTATTCTTGTATAACGAACACACTATTATAGAAATGGCATATACACCTCAAGGAGTCCATGGATAGTAGGTGAAAATAGAATTGAAGAATTAGAGGAAAAAAAAATCGACATTAGTTTTATCCTTTCTATTCAACTTTAGTGAAAGATATCATTCATAAGAGAAATAATATCAATTTGTCTAGCATTCCTTGTGTAAACAGTCTAGAAGTGATATATCTAGAAGCATTCTTGTTTAAAAAAATTACGTTGGGTTAGAAAATAGTAAATAAGGGACTAACAACGGAAAGAAATAGGATAACATTGTGTTAAAACTATAGATGCAAGAAATAAAGGAAGAATGAATACGCTATACTTGTTAGTATTCTTCTGTCTAGATTTGATAAGAATATCGTACGGGTCGGTGTACATTGGATTTCCATTAAATGAACAATTGCCTAATGTTGCCCGAGTGGACGAGCCATACTTGTTTACCATGGCCAACACTACTTACAAGGCCGATGGAGAGGTGAGCTATAGTGCTTCAAACTTGCCAGATTGGATGTCTTTTGATGGTGGGTCGAGGACGTTCACCGGTACACCTTCTAAGGAAGATGCTGGTGAATTCAACATCACATTGACTGGTACAGACTCGGATGACGGTTCTACATTGTCCAATCAGTATTCCATGATTGTCTCTGAAGACGATGGATTACATTTATCGTCAGACGATGTGATGTTCACCGAAATTGCCAAATATGGCTACACAAACGGGAACGATGGACTCGTGGTTAACGAAGGAGATAAATTCAATATCAAGTTCGATTCCGATATTTTCAAATCTTCTTCGAACTCTAGCAGACCAATTGTGGCCTACTACGGAAGATCTTCTGATAGAAGTTCCTTACCTAACTGGATTAACTTCAATTCCGACGATCTTTCCTTCTCAGGAACTGTTCCTTACGTTGCCTCAGAAAATGCTCCATCTTTTAAGTACGGGTTTTCTTTCATCGCATCTGACTACTATGGTTTTGCAGGTGCTGAGGGAATTTTCAAATTGGTTGTCGGGGGCCATCAATTAAGTACCTCGTTGAACGAAACAATTAAGCTTAACGGTACATTGGAAAGTGAAATTGAAGTAGATGTACCCATCTTATCAGAAGTTTACTTAGATGGAGAAGTCATTTCCACCGCAAATATTTCCAATGTGTATACTGAGGATTTACCCGATTACGTGACCTTCAATGAAGATAACTTCACTTTAACCGGTAACTTTCCAGAAAAGTCAACCTTCGATAACTTTACCATCATAGTGGAAGATAAATTTGGTAATTCAGTTGATTTGCCATACCTGATCGATGCAATCGGATCCGTTTTCACAGTAAAAGATTTGAAAGACGTTAACGCAACGCAAGGGGAATATTTCAGTTACGAACTTTTAAAGTCCTTATTCACTGATTATAATAACACAAAAATATCAGTTGATTATGATGCAGATTGGTTAACATATCATAAAAATAACAGAACCTTTTCTGGTGAGGCTCCTAAGAATTTGAATAAGGTAAAGGTTAAAGTTGCAGCTTCTTCAGATTATGATAGTGAAACCAAGAGCTTCAATATAGATGGTATTTCAAAGAAGAAAAGTTCATCAAGCTCGTCAAGCTCGTCAAGATCTTCAAGTAGTAGATCATCGAGTTCTGCCGCTTCTGTATCAACTAGTTCATCAGGCGCAGTAGCTCAGAATAAATCCAGTGGTGTCGATCGTAAGGCATTAGCCATTGGTCTTGGAGTAGGAATTCCCTTGTTTTTGATTGCACTTGCAGCACTTATCCTTCTCTTCTGCTGTCTTAAGAGAAGAAAGAATAAGACAGAGGATGATTTTGATCAAGAAAAGGCAACAACAGGAGCTGCTACAGGGGCTGCAGCAGGAGCTGCAGCAGGAAGTGGATCACCGGAATTAACTGGTCCAGGATTTGGAACCACTGTCGACTTAGATGATCACGATGAAAATGCCAAACAATTGGCTGCCCTTAATGTTTTGAAATTGGATGAAAAGGAAAAATTAGCATCTGATGCCCACAGTACCTCTTCATCTATTACTCACGTTGAGTCAGAATACAGCGATGACTCTAGATACTTTGATGCATCTGAGAAGCCGCTTAAGTCTTGGAGAGCTAATGATAAATCAGATATTGCAAAGGCAGGAATGATGGGAGCTGCAGGGGCAGGAGCAGGAGCAGTTGCAGGACTGGCATTATTATCCAAGAATAATAATGTCAGACAATCAGATGCTTCTATGAGCACAGTTAACACGGAGCAATTATTCTCAGTTAGATTGGTTGATGATAATTCGTACAGAAACTCTAATCAGTCATCATACGGTTCAGGACAATTTTTAAGTAATGGTTCATTAAATGCATTATTAAGAAGAGAAGAATCTGGTAATATTCAAAAATTGGATAGTGACGGAAATATAGTTGGGACTGCCAATGGTTTACTGAGAGATATATCAGCACGCTCTAGGACTCCCTCTAGTGATTTAGACATTTTGGTTGAAGAAAACTCAAAGGACCACTCAAACGATACAAACAATACACATACTGATGCAACCGTTGTCCGTACGAACGATATCTTGGGCGACGATACTGCCAGTTTAAGTTCGCGTTTCCAAGAATCAAGAAATACTTCAGGTCCAACTAGCTACCAGCAATTGGTGAATCAAAACAACGAGCATGGTGATTTCGCAGATGAATTCAAAGCAACAAGAGATCCAAACAGCGAAATAAAATGGGTGCAATCCACCAGTACCGATAATTTAATTTCCCCAGCATCAGACACTTTCTTAGCTAATGATGCAAATGCAAACACACCGAAGATGGGATATGATTTGCAAAGTTCGCCAATTAGGGGTTCCAACTTATCTGCCATTTCATTAGGGAGAACTAGTTCTGAAAATCCAAGAATTTCAAATGCTTCATTAAGTACCAAAGCCAAATTGGTTGATTTTACAAGAAAATCTAGCATGAGAGAGTCTGCGCATGAACCTAATATTGACTTAGAGGGTGAAACTGCACAAATTCATTACGACGGTGATAGTGTTTAAGTTTATTTCCTGGCTGGTTCATGTTAATATGGACTAATATTTTGAATAGTTATCTATTTGTTGCATTTGATTTAGGGAGAAAAAGTTTCTGGCCTTAATTTGTTTTTAATGTTTGCATTTATGCTTTTATTCTTATAATGATATTTTAATTTGATTTTTATGGGTGTTTGGTTATACTATTACTCTATTTTTAATTTATGAACTCACATTTGTGAGTCTGATTTGTACTACTAGTAATTTTTATATAATATATAATTTAATTGATATAATAATTTAGAGCTAAAGAATATGTATTAGGATAAAATAGAACTAGGGGGGTTAACTACTTGAGTAAAATTAAAGTTTAGGCTTTGCACTTGTATCTGGTAAAGTATCCACAAAATTAGCAGTATCTTGAGCTCTTCTTCTACCTTCGACGTATTCCATCATTTCGGAATAAGTTTGAGGCATAATTGAGCAGTAATCAACTTCTTCATCCTTAGAGTTCTTTGGAAGGAAGAAGGAGTAGATAAAGGTACCCGATTCTTTAGCTTCAGCACTTTCCAAATGCTTGATAGTGGTGTCGACCCTAACTTGTATCAATGTACCACATTCTGATAAGAAGGCTTCAGGATTCGAAGACAATTTGTTAGTTGCAGGTAACGAGAACCCGAAAGGAGTATCATTGTATGGAACATCTTTCTCGTGAATGTGCTCGGTATAAGAAACACTGGCAGTCATAGACAAAACAGAGCCAACTGGCACAGGGGCTTTGAAAGTTGTAGAATCTAACGACACAAATCTTGGAGCGGCCTTTGCAAAGGCAGCTGATGCACAATAAGCTAATTCAAAAGATTGTCTTAATAAGTAACCACCAAAGATCATGTACGAGTGTCTGTTTCTATATTGTGGTTGCATGTATAAAGTAGAAGACACACTAGTGTCCTTCATGAAAGAAAAGTTTCTTGGGGTGTCTTTCTTAGCTTCCATAGACTTCGAGGACTTCCACATTTCGTGAATTAACTTACTTTCTTCATCTGTTGGTTCAATCACCTTCAGGGTCTTAGCGGCCAACTTCTTTTTGGCATTACGAGATTCTGCTCTACGGTAGTCGAGCCACTCCTTTTCGACCACTGGAAGTAATCTATTTATGGCGAAAGATTTGTGAGTAATTGGGTTTCTAGCAACAAAAGTGAAGTTGGCACTCAAAAAAACATTTTCGATTGGCAAAGTTTCCTCTGTGATCGACTCTGGGATCTGGCCCTCGAATGCATACCCCTTGACGGAAATCTCCATCGACGACCTCCCAGTCCATGTCACAGCACCTGCAAGCACAAAATTGTAGTTTTGGATCTCATCTACCTTCTTTACCATGTAGATACGATCAACTGATGCTGTGACATTCACAGGTTCGGCCGGTGAACAGTGTCTGTAGGCGATCCTTCCTGCTAACGCATCCAAGTCCTGGAACAATTGTCCTGCTCTCAATCTTCCAGACGCATTCATGTACGAGTCACACAACCATTTATCGTCCTTGAATGGAAGCGTCAAATACGAAAACGATTCGCTTCTGGTTTTTTCACCCACTTCTGTGGTCTTAGGGTTGATGTACGAATAACTGTCCAATGTCTTTCCAGCTGCCCTTTGTTTTTCTCTTTCCCGCAATGCATCCATCCAGGTGGCCTTATTTGGGAGCTTCTGTATATCATTCTGATCTGCCAAAACCGTAGCTGCTGCATCTGCTGCTTCCGCTGCATCGTTCGACCCTGCTGAGTCTGGTCTATGAAAATTGGTGGCCTTATACCTGCATGCCATCGAATGGACCGTCACCATACGTGAAACGGCCCTGTTACTATGACCTTGTCTTATCAACGTCTTGAGCATCTTTCTGTGATAATGTAGCAATTCTGCCTAATTTCTTGCCTGAACCAATCAATATAGGGCCATTTGCTATCTTATATAGTTCCATCGCGACCTTCATCAAGAATTCCGACCAGTCTGACCAGTCCGACCATCTCCGTTACCTACTCGTTCACGTGAAATCTTCATACTACGTTTATAATTTACGAGGGATTTACCGGTCAATTAACCCATCCAAAATGTCTCTCGTACCACCCATCAAGGTTCAATTGACCCTCCAAACGGCTGAATCCCCTCAATGCCCCTCCTATCATTCGGAGCCGACACTGGAGCTTTGTTAAAATGTCTATCATAATTTCTTATCTGTTGGCTAAAAATACCATCTTGATGGGCTTCTCTCGCTTCGTGGGCTGCCGGATACGCCCATCAATCGTAATGTTGACCCCGATAGCCCACGAAGCCCCGGCCACAACCGTGCGACACGCCCGGTAGCCACCGGGCGTGTCCCTTCCCTTACTTCTTCCCCTCCTTGACGATTGGGCCCAGATCTGCTGTCGCCCGTTACCAACCTGTAAAGCATAAACCTGCAAACCACCCAGCCCAACCCGCAAATCGGACCAAAATGCCGTAACCCGCAAAAACAAGCCAAAAACCATCCAACCCGCAAACACGGAGTTGAATTTCCGAAAAGACGTGTCCGAGACCAAAAAGTTGATACGGTCTTCATCTGTCCGTTTGGTGGACTCTTTCCCATCAACAGTTCATCTTGAAGTAGTTTATATTGGGATTAATTCGGTTAGGAAACACTTCTAAGATTGAATAGGCAAAGGCTTGGAATAATGGTTGCTTCTAAAATATCAAACGTCGCAAAGACAGCCAGTTTGGCTGCTCAAGCATTGAAGACTTCGGGTAGCGCTAATGGCAGAACATTGGCACAAGCAGGTCAATACCACGCATTAAGAATGTCCGGACAACGTCCAGCATCATCATCTTCAGGACCACAAACTATGACTGTTAGGGATGCATTGAACTCGGCCATGGCAGAAGAATTGGATCGTGACGATGATGTCTTCTTAATGGGAGAAGAAGTGGCCCAATATAATGGTGCTTATAAGATTTCGAGAGGATTGTTGGACAGATTTGGTGAAAGAAGAGTGATTGATACACCAATTACGGAAATGGGATTCACCGGGTTGGCTGTTGGGTCAGCATTGGCTGGATTGAAGCCAATTTGTGAGTTCATGACTTTCAACTTTGCCATGCAATCGATTGATCAAATCATCAACTCGGCCGCTAAGACTTACTACATGTCGGGAGGTAAACAACCATGTAACATCACATTCCGTGGTCCTAATGGGGCTGCTGCTGGTGTCGGTGCCCAACACTCGCAATGTTACGCTGCTTGGTACGGGTCTGTCCCAGGGTTGAAGGTTTTGTCGCCATACTCGGCTGAAGATTACAAGGGTTTGTTCAAGGCTGCTGTCAGAGATCCAAATCCGGTTGTTTTCCTTGAAAATGAAATGTCCTACGGGGAATCATTCGAGATGTCCGAAGAAGCCTTATCATCCGACTTTGTCTTACCAATCGGTAAGGCTAAGATCGAAAGAGAAGGTACCGACATTACCTTAGTTTCCCACACCAGAAACGTCATGCACTGCTTGCAAGCCGCTGAAAAGTTGGAAAGCGAATACGGTGTTAAGGCTGAAGTTATCAACTTAAGATCCATCAAACCTTTGGATACTGAGTCCATCATTGAATCCGTCAAGAAGACCAACCACTTGGTTACCTGTGAAGCCGGTTTCCCTGCCTTTGGTGTCGGTTCCGAAATCTGTGCCCAAATCATGGAATCCGAAGCCTTCGACTACTTGGATGCTCCTGTTGAAAGAGTCACCGGTTGTGAAGTCCCAACTCCATACGCTAAAGAATTAGAAGACTTTGCTTTCCCAGATGTTGAAATCGTCATGAGAGCCTCTAGAAAAGTTTTAGGTTTATAGATTTTTAAAACTCACCTCATCATATAAAAAAAAATAATTGTTCTTCCGTTTCATTAAATAAACCTAGGAAGATTTCCATATTTCCCAATGATATGTATCATAAATTAATATAATGTTTCACTAACTTTTCTGTAATTCTAGTTTTGATGGCCTACCGTGGTTCTAAAACCACCAGAGATTTTCTCAACCATATTTCGCGTAGTTTGAAATATCAAAAAACATAAAGTTACAGCTGTACTTAAATCGAAGATTACGATAGTAGTTATTAATGTCAGGAGACCACCAAGTTCATAAACGAATTGGGTCGACTGAACCCAGTTTTGCTGAAAATCAAATAAACAATCCTCGTGCTGGCTTTGAGGTGGAAAACGATGGTTTATTGCCTATAACTCACCAGGAATTGAAAGACTCGACCTTAAAACCCAAAGCCACTAAAAATAACACCCGAAGCTTGAATAAGATCGATAGGCCAGCATTCATAGTTCTAGTTATATTGTATTTGCTTCAGGGAATACCCGTCGGACTAGCATTTGGATCTATTCCCTTTATATTGAAATCCAAGTTATCGTACTCACAGGTTGGTATCTTTTCATTGGCAGCATATCCGTATTCGTTGAAACTTTTATGGTCACCTATTGTTGATGCTCTATACAGCCCAACTATTGGGAGGAGAAGATCATGGATCATTCCCATCCAAACTATATCAGGAATCACATTGATCTATCTTGGTCTGAAGATTGACTACCTAGTATTAGATCCTGAAACTCATTTGAAAACGATTACGATGTGCTTCTTCTTGTTGGTGTTCTTTTGTGCGACACAAGATATAGCCGTCGATGGGTGGGCATTGACATGCTTATCTCCTGAATGTTTATCGTATGCATCAACTGCCCAGACAATTGGAATCAATACCGGTTATTTCTCATCATTCACGATATTCCTTGCATTGAGCTCACCAGATTTTGCCAACAAGTACCTAAGAACTGTTCCTATTAATGAAGGATTATTCTCGTTAGGTCTGTACTTGAATTTCTGGGGTTGGATGTATTTGATTGTTACAGGAGCATTATTCTTAATTCCCGAGGATCCTCCACATTTGGCCAAACTGAATAGGGCCAAACTTTCTAATGAAAAAGCAAAAGCTGAGTCTATTTACAACAAGAATTCGAAGATGCCTAGTAACTGGGCTTCCTTGAAGCATGTTTATAATTCAATGTACCAGGTATTGAAGTTACCGAACGTTCAGACATTTGTTGTAATCTTATTAATTGCCAAATTCGGTTTCCAAGCTAGCGAGTCAGCAACCAATTTAAAATTGTTAGAAAAAGGATTATCTAAAGAAGATTTGTCTATTACTGTCTTGATTGATTTTCCCTTTGAAATGATATTTGGTTACTATGCTGGGCGCTGGTCTAATGGTAAAACGCCATTAAAACCTTGGCTATTTGGATTTGCAGGTCGATTATTTGGAGCATTCTTAGCACAAATGATCGTTTTCTTTTTCCCAGAGAATGGTCAAGTATCGTCGAAATATTTCATTTTAATTATTTTGCAGCATTTAATTTCTTCCTTCATGTCTACTATTCAATTTGTTTCATTATGTGCATTTCATACTAAAATCGCCGATCCTGCTATAGGAGGAACCTATATGACTACTTTGAACACATTGTCTAACTACGGTGGTACATGGCCAAAATTGATAGTTTTATACTTAATTGATAAACTTACAATAGCCAAATGCCAACCAACAACTCAAGTATCTACAGCAATTGCCGAGAATTTGGATTTTTATATTACTTCAGAAACACTCAAGGAAACATGCAAGAATGGTGGCGGAAAGGTAGTACTTTTGAGAGATGGATTCTACTATACGAATCTTTTCTGCATAGTTTGTGGTATTTTCATATTATTCTGGGTCAAGAAAAAGGTAACTTATTTACAGAGTTTACCTAATAGTGCATGGAGGGTAAACAAAGTGTTGTAGATATATTATTGACATCTGTTTTGCAAGACATCATTATATAGAATTACATAGAATACAATTAAAAGAAATTCTTTTGAATAATCTTATTGCATATTGTTTGATGAAACACTCGCATGCTCAGATCGATTGTAAAAATTATCACTTAAGAAGTCACTTGGCAGAAATGGGGTTTTGGAATCATGAGATAGCTTCTTAGATATAGAAGAATAATTACTCACGATCGATGGTATTAACGAAGTATTTAGAATCGAAGTATTATATTGCGCATTATTACCAGTTCCATTCGATATAATTGAGTTTAGTGCAGACATCGATGCAGATTTGACTGCATTAACCGAACCATTTCTCGATGTCGAATTTGCAACGCTATTTGGTATAGTTTGTGAGGATAATTGATTTTGCCTCTCTAAAATAGAGCGAGAAATATAATGTGATGGGGGCGTAGTCAACGTGTAGTTGATAGCATTGTTTAATAAAGATGTCATTTCATTTTGGCTAGATACTTCTCGGGGGTTTTTTCTTGAATCGTTAGTAAAAAAAGTATCTCTTGCTTCATATCGGTCTTCATTAGGGTCAGTAATAGAGATATTATTAGTATACCAAGCAGGGGTTTGGAAATGCAAAGACGATTCGTCATGATATATTGGTCTCTTTTTCTGCTTTCCTTTCCCAGTTCTGGGATGACGGTAACCTGGATTATTCATCTCGTTAACATTTTCATCATCGTATCGCATAAATATCAGGTTATTGGTCAGAAAACTGGAATTCAACGAGTTTGTTGGTTTATTTGAATCATCATAATACAAACATTGAACTAATAGAACGGCATCAAAAAAACAAATTATGAAGCAGCTAATCACATATGGCATATTCGTCGACATCATAGCATTAAATGCATCAAGATCTTCCTTAAAGAGAATACAAGAACTAGAGGCAATTGATATTATATATAATAAGTTTCCAATCATTGCCAATAGAAATGTGTAAAGCGAAAGACCATTAGTAGACTTCGCCTTATAATTTTGTATAATCTGCGGTGGACGGGAGCATATGTAAAACAATGAGCACATCCAGGCCGGTGTTGTGTTTTCCCTAAAAGAGATAGTCTTGCCTAGGCTTGATGACAAGGCAAACAGAATGCCTGATATAATTTCATTAACCTTTTTATTAGTTACTGAATTCGGTGGTATTTGTAAGTTATTATCAAAAGCTACCGGTGAAGCATTCGAAGATTGAATCAATGCGCTAGTGCTTAATGAAGTCTTCAAAACTGTATCCACAAATCGTCCATTTCTAGGTGCATGTAAGTTCAGCAGTCTGCTATAACCCTCTTCCTCACGCTGTTCAAATCTATTAGCCCGTTCAGTTAGTTTCGGCACATATATATCTGGGCGTATTTCCAGTCTTATGTTCTTCCGTAACTCGTTGGCATCTTTTAACAGACGTGGGTGAACGTTTGTATAGTACCAATATTGTACACCCAAAACAAACCCTATACAACAATGATATGCCCCTATACATATCTGAAACGCAGTTCCATTCAACACACTTCCTACAAAATTAGATATATCCCCACTTAACCAGAATATGACCAATAATAATGAAAGACCTTGAACAGACCGGTTCAAATGATTTTCAATAAGTTGAGGGATTTGAACCAATAACCAAACAACTAAAGACGTTATTCCTGAGACCTGGGATATAGCTACTAATATCACTCCTTCATCATCGTAACTTGTACTATTAGGAGATCTTGTGTAGACAGATGCCAAAAGTAGCATCGGCTCCATAAATTCTGAATGTTCTTTAACTAAAGCATAATTTGATAAGCCCATATTTCCACTTTTGCAATTAATACCTCCATAACTTAAATAAATACCAGCTGTGTTTTCTAGATAATTATCGAAGAACTAATTGTTTTGAACTGGAAACAATACTAGGTGAATTTTATTGTGATTAGAAAAGATAATGAGAATTGATAGCGAGAGCGTCGAAAATTTTCAAGATAAGTGGTATTGTAACAAAAATGCATCAATTCTCTACAACCATTGGAATTTTGAGCTGTTGGATTTATAAACGGGCACCTGATAATTGAACTGATTCATGTCATCAAAAACAAAGTCTTGTAAGTCGCATAGATAGGTAGATATTTGCTAGGTATCATTATTATCTTGAACTGTGGAACCTACATAGTTTTTTTTTACTACTTTAAGACTTATTATCCACTATGTACTATCTTAATATGCAAATTATGCACAATTATAAGTGTTGTCGTATCTCTTACTACAGACTAAAGTTTTTAAATTATTGGCTCTGGTTTCACAGTTCTCTTATCAAGCTGACCATTGATGAGAACAATCTCACTCTTCGATATTTTTTTTTTTTGGTAACTGAAGTGAAACAGGCCTGTTAGTTATTGTGCTACTTCGAAGGACCAAAGATTAGCCGTATTGCAATTTAATACAACACGGAAGCATTTTGCAATCAAAAACATCCCTATTACTCCATCCGGCATATAACCTTACAGATACAGTGATGATCTTTCTTCAGTTGATGAGCCATATATGCATAAGCTTTCTGTGCAATCAGTGGATATTCGATGATAGAGGTACTAGCCAACGATAGACTTGGTAAAAAAATCAAGGTCAAATGTATGCCTACTGATACAATAGGCGATTTAAAGAAAATAATTTCATTACAAATCGGTACATCGTATGAGAAAATCGTATTGAAGAAAGGATACCAGGTTTATAAAGATCATATCACGTTGGATGATTATGAAGTACATAATGGGTTTAATTTTGAATTGTATTACAGTTGATAAATAATGTATAAAGTACATTATAAACGTGAATCATGAATTGTGTTAATGTAAGTACTAAATACAAAATGAAATATAACTGATGAAATGTAGACATAATTATGCATATTAATTACAAGGGGGATGATTCGTTAGATGATGAGGTCATAAAAAATACTCTACGTGTTGTTGGGTTCGAGATCTTCCGTTATAAAAGTCGCCGAATGAATCGTTACCTTTGATCCAATCTCCATTTATACCTTTCCCACTAATTGTATCTTCGTCATTTTCAGGAGATGCATCGAAAACATTGAAGAACTGACCTGGCAACACACCATTGATGACACCCAAGCTTTTATTGTAGGGGTCTTTCTCGCTGTTGCTGTTATTATTCTTAGACAGGTAGTTTGAGTGAAGTACTTCTAGTACACTGGCCTTATTTCCACACCTGTAACAGTAGTTCGGAGCGGACCATACCGTTAAGCATTTCCCCTTCCAGTAGCTTACGTAGCCTTCGTTACATAATTGATGAGCCCGAACCAATTGAACCAAATCATTATCATTGCAGAATTTTTCTATAACATCGTACCCGAAAAGGTATCCTGCTCCTCTTGGGGATAACTTAAAATCCATTATTTCAGGATCTGGATCAGACCAGACCAAATCTGCCATTATTCCATCATGGGGTATTTCTTTAAATCTATCGATGGCTCTAACCTGATCTAATTGTTGACAGCTTGGTGACAAGCCTCCATGAGTAGAGAAAATTTTTCCATCTATCGTTGCTCCTAGTGGCAAATAATCAAATAAATCTGTAATGTACAACCAAACATCTACGGACCCACCATATTTATTTAAAACTTCCGAATAGAAGCCATAATTCGTCGTAATGGTCCTCGATTCATGATTTCCCCGTATCAAAGAGATCCTATCTGGGTATCGGAGTTTTAACACTATTAATAATAAGATCGTCTCTACTGAATAATAGCCTCTATCCACATAATCTCCAAGAAATAAGTAATTCGTGTTCGGCGGTGATCCACCGATTTGAAAAATTTCCAATAAATCATGATATTGACCGTGTATATCACCTACTATAGTTATTGGCGACTGTAGTTCCATTATATTAGGTACTGACAATAATTGTATCTTTAACGTATGGCATAACTGCTGGATGCTTTCTGGCGGTAATAATTTTGGTGGTTTATGGTCAAATAGTTGCACCAAGCAATAATCTAGATCAGTTGTGGGTATTGAAAACGATTCTGTCATCTTTCATTAGCTATTTATAACACTTTTCTATTGGCTACTGAATCGTTTATTCATTTACCCTAAGTCAAGGTATGGAGTTGTTGAAGTTGTGTTATTATTTGTTTCAGTAATATTGAGTTAAAATTTACTGTTATCAGATCATACGCGGAAAAGTGAAATTTTTACCTAAATACTCTTTCTATACTATTAATGTACTATACAATCCAGTTGGCAAGGTGGTTATGACTGCGCGAAGGAAGACTTTGGATCCTTGCATAATTCATCGATACACTTGTCTAAAACATCTAAACCTTCTTCAATTACTTCGTTGGGAATGTTTAATGCTGGAACGATTCTTAAGACATTCATACCAGCACTAATAACCAATAACCCATTTTCTCTACATTTGGCAACAACGTCACCAACATCCAAGTTACTTTTAAATTGTAAACCTAATAATAAACCTTTACCTTTTACTTCTCCGATATGATCGGGATGTTTGTTGGCAATCTTGGATAACCCTTTAATGAATTTTTCAGATTTCTCTTCCACCTCTAATAAGAATTCTTTATCACTCACTTGATCAACGACATAGGATCCAATTTTTGAACCAAGTGGGTTACCACCGTAAGTAGTCCCATGGTCACCTACCTTCAAAACTTTTTCAATTTTTTCAGAAACCATGACTGCACCGATTGGGAAACCGTTTCCTAAGGCCTTGGCCATCGTCAAAATATCTGGATGTGCTTCCTCCGGTAAATTACAATGAGCCCATAACTTTCCTGAGCGACCTAAACCACACTGAATCTCGTCATATATCAATACAACATCATTGTCCACACATAATTTTTTCAATGCTACCAAAAATTCTGCGCCAATAGCGTTGACACCACCTTCACCTTGAATTGGTTCAATAATGACAGCACATGTCTTTTCCTTGTTAATGAGCTTTTCGACACTACTGATATCATTAGGCTCCGCAATCTTTACACCGGGAACTAAAGGAGAGAAAGGCTTTTGGTACTTTTCATTAGGTGTGACTGATAATGCACCCATAGTTCTTCCATGAAAAGAATTCTTAAAAGTAATCATTTCGTATTTATCATCGTTAAAGCTCTTACCGTATTTCCTGGCAAATTTCAAAGCTGCTTCATTCGCTTCTGTACCAGAATTACATAAGAACACTCTCTGAGCTTCTTTCATCCCGCCTGAATTGATAGTTTTGGTAACTAATTTATTAGCCAATTCACCAGCATATAAGTTATGGTAAAGGTTAGAACAATGCATCAACGTAGCAGCCTGATCTGAAATGATTTCGGTAATTTTACTATGAGAATGACCCAAACAAGTAACAGCAATACCAGCTGTGAAATCAAGATATTGTCTGTTTTCTAAATCATACAAGTGTGATCCTTTTCCATGAGTTATAACAACATTAGGACGAGCGTAAGTTGTCACAGTAAATGGTTTAGTTATAGTGCTAATGTATTGTCCCGTATGTGAGTCTTCTGGTGCATCTGGGATTGATTTTTTGTTCAATAAACTTGACGTAGTAGAAAACTGGTTAGCGACAAGGGAAGTTAATCCAGAAATTCTTTTACTACTATCTTTGTATAACGATTTTGGAATATTTCTAAGCATTATTACTCAACAAATGTGCTGTTATTAGCGCTTTTGAATATTATATGCTGATATATATGTATTTCATCAAAGATTTTACATCGCGGTTGACTCATAAAAAGCTCAAAATTACTTGATCGGGTAATTCGTATTCAAAATATGTACTAACTAGATGCTTGTATGACTGCTTTGCAGACTAATATCTATTGATATCAATGGTTACCTCTATCTTATTGGCTCTAAAACTATGATCTACTCTCTCAACAGAGCTCTGAATAATTCTATTAATTTCAAACCTCAATCTTGACTCATCATCAGGATTACCACCTTTCATAGTTATTTTCAAGCCAACAACATACAATTCATAATTAAACTTCGATATGAATAACTTCTCAATATTATATGAGTTTTTGTAGCAGTCAAGAATTAGAATTTTATCTATAATAGACGATTTCAAAACATGGTAATCATAATCGGAATAAGGATATGATAACAATAATACACCACCTAAGATTTTCACCAATCTCCATCCTCCATAACATAGTAAAAGAGCAATGATTAGAGTAGTAGCTTCATCTATGTCTATGTTAATCTGTGAATTCATGCTGGATGGGAGCAATGGGACCGTCATTAAACAAATAGAATACGTTAAAGTTAATAAGTGTGTTGGGTTCTTGGCCATAATGTTGGCAAACCTTTGCAAGCTCTTCAAACTCAAAGGGTTAGTTTCCGATTCAATTTTCTTCATTTCTCTATCCAAGAGACCACCTTTCAACTTACGGTTTGATGCAACTAAAGTGGCCTTTTCATCAGATGACGATATCATTTCGCTGATTCTATCATAAGCTAAGATATACCTAGAAGTTATCAAAGTCACAATGACAGTGATAACTAAGACCAATTCATATACAACCCAATTAGCCAGATGTCCATGCTCTCCATGGATATGATGTGACAGATGTTGTTCGCCGTCATGCTCAACTGAGACATCATCTACCACCATAGATATAACGAATTCCTCTAAGGAGTGACTAATCAAATCACAGCCCACCATGATTAAAGATGCACTCAATGCAAAACCAACTAAAACTTCTAGACGTCCTAATCCAAATGGATATGCTATTGACGAATTATTCCAAACCTCAAAGTTAGACATAATATCTACAAACACGATAACCAAAGTGCCCAACGAATCATAAAAAATCAAATGAGCTAAAGTTGACAAAGAGGGTAGTTTGAACTTAAAACCTACTAAAAATACCACCAATGATAAAGCTAAATGACAAAATGACCATAATAACTTAGATTTTTGGCTAGAATTAATGGATGCAAGTGATTCTTTAAATGTAGGAATAGGATACAGATCTGCAATAGATAGCAATTCGTTGTTAGTGTTAACTGCTGGTGGCGGTTCCTGGAACAAATTCATCGAAACAGATGAATGCTTATATTTATGTCCTTTTCTGTGAGCAGGTTTTACCTGTAATGTTTGTGGACCGTTATTCATTAGCTCTTGTGGTTGAAAATTAAAAGGCTGATAACTCTTAGTAGGGGATGATGAACGGCGAACAGGCGACTTTGACCTATATGAACGTGTCGACCTTGTAGGTGACATAGACCTTGTAGGTGAAGAAGACCTTGAAGAAGACATAGGAACGACTGGAGGAACAATCGTAGGCGGAGGTAAGTAGTTATTCTTTGTGGTAGCGAGGTGAATGGAATTCCTTGCTCGAGGGGTGTTTAATGCAGATTGTACTGGGCTACCATCCTCTGAAATTGGGTAATGGTTAGAGTCCATCATAAATATGGCTGACTTAGGCCTGGCCCTGCCAGAATTGGAGTTAGATCTTATGTGGGATGAAGCTGACGCTTGTAAAATAGGTGAGTTGGTCAATGACGTATTCGAATATCTTCTTTCAGTAGGCCCATTAGTCGTTGGACTTAAGCATGTACTTGGGGCACCACTAAATGGGTTGAACACAGAATTATTGGAATCTGGTAATGAATCAGATGAAAAGTTAGCACTAGCTAAAAACTTCAAATCCGGGGGCCTGTTCATCTCTGTAGCATTAGCCTCCTTTGTTATATCCATCTTCTTAGAAGAATTAGAGTGTAATTTAGGTGACTCCATTAGTCTAGGATTGGAATCTATACTTGAAATTTCGTCATCATCTTCTTCCAATCGATTATATGAAATTGAGTTTCGATCCATATTAAAGTTATGGTCTTATATTTAAGATACGTAAGCTCCAAACTAAAGGATGCTCGAAAAATGTTCACTCAATCGTTACTATTGATAATGATAATCTACGTGTAAAGTAAACATTACGTGCGATGCGAACAATGAAATTTCAATATCAGGCACAAAATATCCTATTAACTATATACACTGTAAAGGTTATGGAGGATTCTCTTTTGTGGTAAATGCATCAAAAAGCAGTAGATTAATACAACCATTATTTAGTTCGATACCAGTATCTTCTAATAATTCGTAGCTTTTCAATTTAAACCTCCTTTTGGAAACATTCTGCTGAGTCTCATTCAATATATCGAATGCAATACTAAGAGCTTCACGTCTGGAAGGGAGCATTATCAACTTAGTGTCATTTAAGGCATGAATATCACCTCCTTTCTGTAATTCAGATTCTTCTAGCATGAGTGCACAGAGTATTTTTGAATCATCAGTATACTTTTTCAAAGGGTATGAAATGTTAGGTTCCGATAGTGTGAAAACAGATGACAAATTCGGAATTGTAGATATATTCAGTACCCCGAAATACTTTGAGTTACTATTTCCTATCTCTGTACCATCAGGATTGGACTTCGATAAGTGCTCATTGGATGGACTATGCTGCTGATGATTGGCATCGGTAATCATGTCATCAGCTAAGTTGTCTGGATTAAGAGTCATGGACAGAGTAATCGAACTCTTCATTAGTAATAACAAGTCATACAACAAAATCCTTAACTTCTCATTGTTGAAACTTAAAAATTTTGATTCAAGCAATGCGATTAAGTTTTTTATGAAGTGAAGGTTTTGACCGTCCTGCTCAATAATAATCGAAGTCAACGAAAGCTTATGAATGATTAAAATCCTTAAGAAAATTGAAATCGCATTATATGCGTCACGTCTGCTATCACCAATTATATCGGCATTTGCCAATTGTAATACTTTCAGTAAAAACTTTGATAAATTATGAAATACTTCGTTAGAAGTAGTCACGGTATTTAGGGAAGAAACTGAGAATTTTTTGAAGTAGTCCTTCAATATTGATAATAGATTAGTCTTTCCATCACTGCTCATCAAACAAACACTATTTTCGATGAATTTATCGTCAGAAACAACAAATTCAGTGTTGCAAAGAAAATTATACTCCAAGATAAATAAAATATTCAACTTATGCTCCCATGAAAGATAATTAAATAGTTCTCCAAAATATGAATTATAAGAAACAAAATGAAACTTAAGATTATTCAAGAGCACATCAATTATGTATTTTAATTTCTCTATCGAGTTATCCTTACTTGAGTCATGTAGTTCATTCCGAATGATTATTTTGATTAATACTTGACAAACCGGCAAATTGAACTCGTCAATTAGGGAAGCTAATCTCGGTAAATCATTGCTGGTTCCAATAGGGTTCTCCGGTATATATATTAGTAAATTGAGGAATGAAATAATATCTGAGTTAGAAGCCACTTTTAAAAGACCATCAATAAAAAGCCTAGTGTTCGATATACTGAATTGTCTAAAAAAACTTAAAACCTTACCACTGTACGCTTTTAGAGCGTATGAATTAAAAACTGATTCTTTTTCCCTGGAAAAACTATCCAATAATGTGATAAATACATCATTAGAGTGACGTTTAACATATAAAAACCGGATGCATCTTAAAACTAAAGCCTGATCATTGAATAGACTTTTATTATCACTCTCGGGGTTTTCAAAAAGTAAATCATATTTGATAGCATCAACTTGTTCATAGGAAAGTTCTCCTGGCAATATAGTCTTTAGCATCAGAAATAATTCGTGTGGTTGATAAACTTCAAAGTACATAAGCTTTTTGAATAAGGTAGTAAGCTTTCCGATATCTGGTTTAGTTCTAACCAAATTTATCATGAAACGTCTCATAATATCAAAGAAAACATTTCTCGCCGTCATTTCTAAGGATCTTTTAGAATTTATCAATAATCTCATACATATGTTTTCATGCATTTCAGTAAACATTCCAATATTCTTAAAATAATACTCCATTATAATGCTAACAGATTCTTCAGTGTTTGAAATTTCATTATATACCTCGTTACTGATATTTAGTTGAAGCGTACTAATGAAGTCCGTAATATCAGCATTATTCAAAAGTTTAATAGGAGCCTCTAATAATAAATCTAAATCATTTCTAAAGTCGGTTGCTGTGTAACTGTCATTATTCTTTTGTGGTGTGTTGTTATTTGCATGAATTTTCATAGGAGAATCGACAGTCTCTTTCGCAAAAAGTAATTGATTAAAGTTTTTATGTTTTAACGCATTTTGATTACCATCTGAGCTCTTATCGTAAGCGGGCTCATTCTTTTCTACTGCATTATCTATGAAATACCAGACATCACTAAAGTTATAGTAATCATTGTCTCTTGTCAGTAAATCCTTATAATTAAGGATAATTAATTTGAAAAGTTCGTATCCGGTAGTAGTAGATTCATAGCTTTTTCCAGCTATAAATTTAACTAACTTGAAATGTCTGATAATCAATTTGCTAATTAAATATAACGAATCCATATAACAAATTATCACTTTACCTTCATTCCTCAAGATAAATTTTATTAAGACTTTGAAAAATACCGTGAGATTATCACACAACGAATAGAAGTTGTAAAGACTAGTTATAATGTTGGGGTTAACATGTATCAACTTTGGAGACTTGGTTATAGATGTTTTAAGGTAATTTGTAAGCCAGTTCACCAATAAGAATTTTAATCCGACTTTCAAGTTTTTGATATAAATCAACTTTTGTTCGCTATAACCATAGAACGAATTCAGCATTAGTCTATCAACTAATTCTTCTTTCAAAATCAGTTTGCCCTTTTCAAACTTCTCTTCAAAATTAAATCCATTTGGCGTCCATTTCCTCAAGATGCTGTCGCACTGCTTGTTATTTAAAACTGGGAGATGTTGCAAAATTGCTAAATGTGTTTCAACCAGCGAGTTGTTTTCACTATGAGACTCGGCTCCGTCTGCACTCGGAGACACATAAAATATACCAGACGCTATCAATTTCCTTAGGTAGCTTGATATAGTAATAACCTTCAATTGATATAATTCATTAATCAAGACATATAAGTTATAATCAATAATATCCACATCAGTACAATGAGCCAAGTTGTAAATTATTTCTAGTATTTCGTTCTCAAATTCGGCTTTTAGACTATTGACATTTTTAACATTAATATTCTGAAGAACCTTCCGTTTCAAGAAGTTGCAGATTATCAAAATATCTTCACTAGAAGACTTTTGTTCCCGATATATAGTGATTGCCCAATAAATAACCACTTTTAAATTGACTCTCCAATCGTTGAAATTATCAACTGAGGAAGATATTGAACTAGGTATTAACAACTCAGCAAGATTATCATTTAATTTGAGTCTATCTAATTGGTCGATAATACTCAACGTATCGTCGCTATTTCGATTAATAAAATAATTATCATTTTCAACGGGATCCAGAATTTTCTTTCCAGTTATCAGACTATCACTGTTTTTTGTATCTTGCAGAAGCGATTGTCGGATACTACTTCCTCCTCCTCTATCTTTCGCTAAATTCCTAGCTGTGTTAACATCGACATAATTGGAAGATTGTACATCTTTCATGCTTAGCATTAAACTTTCATTTCTGTACTTAATTAATTTTAGCTGTTTTCGAATTTCATTTTGCTCTTCGGAATCATAACTGTTAGCAACATCACTTAAAAGAATCTTATAAAGAGTCTCATTCACTAAAATCCAGTAATTAGGAATAATGAACACATTAGTATTATGCTTGAATAAATAATTAACGGTGTCAGATATGCTGCTTAGTAACTTCAGCTTTAAATTCAGCGATAATGCAGCTGTATGATTTTGCTTGTGTGTATAGTTGCTAGATTTCGTATTGCAAGTTGGAACCCTCTCAATAAAATAATAGTTGAGCAATAAAAGCTCACTTAATTCTTTCGATAAATAATCCAATTCTATTATATCTTTCCAGAACATTTTCACCAAAGTGATTGAAATCAACCTTTGTCCGTAATTCAAGTCTATGTCAACAAGCCATTTGTCAAGCGACGATTCTTCACCTTCAGATCTTGAATATGCAAGAAGCTCAGATATGTGTGATTGATCTAAAGGCAAACCTTCTTTTAAGAACTTCAAAATGGATGTGAGAAAAAAACTCTTATCCAACAAACATTCTATATATAACGCTTGAACATAATTTAATAGATAATTCAACTTCGTCAAATACACTTGCTTTTTCTCTTGTATTGTTACGCTGCACATGTCCTTTGAAAACTTATAGAAATAATCAACCAACTGATGAGTCCATTCTTGTAGCCATTGATTTTCAAAACTTTCAGAAGTAGCATTTTCAATCGGATGAGGATTATTAGTAACTCTTGCTTGATATTTCTTTTTCAATACCAATAACTCACTGTATAAAACGCATTTTGTAAGCCACAATGCCCGTGAAATAGGGATGTTCTTGCTACATAAAATATCAACAAGCATCTTATTTTTAATTCCATGGGGCAACTTATTCGATATCTTCAGCAATGGTTCATCCGGATTAGCTAGATCCCGAAGCCACGCCTCTTTCTTCAGAGCTGTCAATGTGACTCTTGGTGGTATTTTGAATTTGTTTGAGTTATACTTTATCTTATTAATCACTTCATTTCTTGTTCTATAAGAGTTGACTAAATGTTGCGACAACTCTTTAAGAACCTTGTCGCAATTACTACTGGAAGAAAATAATGATGCTTGAATCAAATTTCTAGCAGAATAGTATTCATTGGCAACCAGGGGACCTTCGAAGTATCCCTTATTAAGGTATGCTTCATTATTTAATTTTTCAACTTCCGCTTCAGACTTACCTTTAGACAAGTGCGTTGTATCTTTCCATGGTTTAAAGTCAGGGTAAGTCAATTCATCTGTGGAACTATTAGATGTATATCTGTTTTGTTCTGAAACGGATTCTGAAGAGTTATTTAGTTCATTTAACGGGTAAAGTGGTATTGCAGGTTTATCCATTATATACTTCATAGCCAATAACTCATCTTTGGTACTATTAGAAACAGATGTCCTGTTATGTGAGGATAATAAACTATTCCTATTCTTTGTTTTCGACATTCCGATTCAATAGCTTCTTAGCCTTTCATTTGTAGCTAATTTCAATAATATCTAGAAAATTTCTATACCTATCAACCGATAATAGGCCAACCTTTTTTGCGGTGAAATGAATATTGATCATGTGCGCATATTACAGAATTTAATGGTCTATGAAATAAAGTCATTTTATTATATACTGTATCTGCTAGTTTAATATAAAATCATCAAGATGTGAAGAAGGAACAACTTACCAATCGTCATCATCTTCTTCATCTTCTTCATCACTGTCACCAGTGGCACCCTTTCTCTTTTTCAATGCATCTGCTAAGGAGCCAGCCAAGTTAGTCTCTTCACTTTTCTTAGCTTTTAAAGCATCAGCTAAGCCATTACTCAATCCAGCACCATTCAGTGCCGGTGCTCGCTGTTGGCTTTGTTGTGCTTGAGATGCTGAGTTCAATTGCGGTGGAGGAGGTGGAGGGGACTTAGCATTTCCTGCTTGTGAGTTTGATGGAGGATCACATTCAACGACATACGCGGCAGGAACCCATCCTTCTTTAGTTTCATCTAAGGTCTTTGCCAACCACCAACCATTTTCTTCTTTACGAGTAATGTAGACAATAGTTTCTTTTGAAATTGGCAACTCTGAAGCACTTCCAGTACCTTGGAAGTCATATGCTGCCTTGTAAGTTGGAAATTTGGGTTTTGGGGGTGGTGATGCTGCCACTGGTGGTGGAGGTGGAGGAACATTTTTCTTTGCTGGCGGTACAGGAGCAGTCTTCTTTGATGGTCTTGAAGGAGCTACGGGCTTTTGTGTTGACCCTTGATGACCATACGAACCAGGTGCGGAAGGTGGTACCTTTCTCTGTGATGTATTCTGCGACTGTGGTGCTGTATGTTGAAACGCCGCTTGGGCTGCTTGAGCGGCTTGTTCAGGATGTGCGTGGGGTTGAGTATCTGGTGGAGCATATCTCTGTGTCTGTGGTTTGGGTTGTGATTGTACCGGAGGAACCACATGTTGCTGTGTTTGTTGAACCGGTGGTTCATTATATGAAGGTCTGCTAGTTTGTGGCGCCTTTGAGACTGCTGGAGGTTGATATGACGATGTAGATCTCATATTGCTGCCTCTGTTATAATATTTGCTATAATCCACTTTACCTGCAGCCCCTCTAGGTCTCTTTGGATTTTGACTATTTCCAGGCAAACCTTGTCTGACCGTAACAGTACCCGACTTGTAGATATCTCCATTTACTGGAGCTGTATTTCCAACAATAAATTTAATGGTATGGAACTTTCCTGGCTTCTTTTGATAGTCAACTGTTTGTCCGATTTTAATATTCAAACCAGGGTTGCATTTTTTCAAGTGGGTAACAAGTTCAGTTTTGAAATCTAAGTTGATAAAAATATCAGGGGTTGTTGGAGTGGGCGAATGCAAAGAGACAGCCACCCAATTATCCTGATAAATAGATAATCCAACATAATTTATTCCACTTACTGGAATTGTAAATTCTTTTTGTACCTGCAATCTGTTCTGGACTAAAGTTTGAGCTATAACATATAAACTGTTTTTAGTCAATATGAAAATTCTTGATAGTCTCTTAGATGATCTTCCAAATTTCGATAGTAAGATATCACCTTTAGCAGAAAAAATAACTCTATCTGTGATACCTGCTTGACTCATAATAAATCTTCCAAAACCAGAACTATAATTACAGCCCAAATAATCACCCATAAATGCACGAGATCCTAACATGGACATTCTACGACGTTCTTTCCTACCATGTAATAGCCCACTTCCATAGTCACGCAATTGTTCATATTGATTACCGTGAGTTTTGTTTTTCCAAGCAACTTGAATCAATCTTGCTGCGTCATATTTTCTTTTCATATAACGCCTCCAAGCTCTTTGGATTCTAGCCGCCATATTATGCCAGTACTTATCTCTCATATCTTCTAAAGCGAATAATGTCTCAGGCGTTTTTATGAAAACCTTTGTAGTACCCATTTGATATTCCGAATCAGGAATATGACAGGATCTTAAGATTTCATGAACAGCAGTTACATCATCCCCATGCCAAATATAATCTCCAGCATAACCTGTTTTAGGAGATAACAAATAAAATCTTTGGACAAATTTATCAAAAGTCGTACGATAAGCAAAACCTGCTCTTCTAATTCTAACATTTTCTTTCAAACCCAAGTATTTAATTTGATGCAACACTTGATTATTATCATATTCTTTAGGTCTCTTTGTTTGATTTGGTTTGATTGTTCTGATATAAGATGGTTGACATTGAGATAATGTGTCAACTAACAAGTTCGCACTTTTCTTGATCTTATCTGATGCTGTTTCTGGTCTCTTCTTGGAATCTGTTAATGCTGCAAGTAAATCAGCTGGAAACAAAACTTGACTAACGAAACTATTTGAGGACGTGGACAATACTTCCAACAAATCACGTAGCATCGAATCTTTGTTCTTATCTGTCATTCCGGCTACATCATATGTCACATCACCAGCATAATGCTTAATAATGAATTTACCTCTACGGTCCTCGAAATGAGCATTATTGGCCCCCACCATGCTCAATCTTTGCGCAAAGACCTGATCTGCTGCATCTGAATCTGCATGAGCAGTCTTAACCGAATCATTCAAAGCAGCAAACAAACCTGGTTGAGGTCTTAAAGCTTCAATTAAATCACAAACAACTTTATTATTGAAATAATCTATTGGTGTCCATTTAATTTGTTCTTGAACATATTCATCCTGTTCTGCCTTCAAGGTTAATTGGATGAAAATCTGCTGTAATTTTTCATTCACATAATTAATACAAATTTGTTCGAAGGAGTTATGCTCAAAGATCTCAAAACCATATATATCCAAAATACCAATCGATTTTTTCTCTTGGACTGCTCCTGAACCTTGCAAAGATAAATTCACTCTCTCAACAATCCAATCAAAAAGATTATTATAAATTCCCTTTGCCAATGCATCACGTACGGATGTAGCTTGGACGATGTTTAAAGGAACATGGTATGTAGATCCTCTTCTCATACCATGTGAAGTTTGCATTACCCTTTGAATGAGGGATGTCTTTAATGTTTCCGCATTAACATCTAATAAATAAGCCACGAAAGCAGTTACACTTTCATCTCTAATTGCAGCATTTCCGTTATCATCCTCTACAAACGAAACATTACCAACCCACAAAATCAGTGCTAACATCCTAAAAATATTATCCTGTTCATCCTGTGATAATCCAATGACTTGCATGGCCCTCAAAGTATCCTGGAGATCCTTTGAATCATCTACGCCGTCAACATTTATACATTTGGCTGCAGATGTGTAGACGTAAGTTTCAGGCCCCTGAATTCCATATGATTGTTGATACTGTGGTGGGCAATGCTTAGTGAATTGATAGAAAATATGGAAATTACGTTCATTCGTTATCTGAGAAACAACTCTCTGCTTTTCCAAAAGATAGTTGGTAATATGCGCTGAAACTGGCTGGTAGTTAGACGGATTAAAGTATATCTCAAGGTATTTACCATGTCTAGAAGAGTTATTATTTCTCAATGTCTTAGCACAACCAAATGACTCCAACAAAGGATTGGTAGCCAACACCATATCTTTGATTTTAGAGATGTCTCCGTCTCCTCCCGCACCGACTTGATCGTCGACCGAAACATTCGCAATATATTGCATAATCTGTTTGGCTGCTTCAGTCTTCCCGGCACCAGATTCACCAGAAATAATAACACACTGGTTATCGCCATATGATTTCAAATTATAGTACATTGATTCCGCAATAGCGAAAACATGCGGTGGAACCTCTAATCTATTTTTGCCCTTATATTTATTCAAATTTTCCGGAGTATAAATACCTAAATCTTCAAACGGATTCACGGAAATCAAAACATGACCAATATATGTATATATAGTACTGTTCATGAAACGCTTGTACAAATTATCATTGATTGCATCATCAGCAATTTTGGAAAGTAATGTCAAATCTGAAACCCCGACTTCTTTCTTCTTATGAAGATCAAACTCGGCCTTTTTGATACCGCTCTTAGAGGGTTGCTGCAGTTGTTTATTCTTAGTACGAACACCTCTTTTCACAATCGCCATTTTGTTCTTTACGCTTGATTTATCAAGAAGCTACTGAAAGAAGAAATTCAATGATCCCTTTAACTGTTCGAATCAATAGAAAGCGTCTCGTCGGATGCTCGTTTTGGTCATTTGATTACATAACAAAATGGCTCTGCTGCAAAATGGCATTTAGTTAGACTATAACTCTACTTCTAATCTCTACTTATTAGGATAATCTACAAAGATCAATGAGACCATAATCTGATCATCTTATCTTTTCCACCACTTGCGACTCTTTTACCATCCATACTCCAGTCGACGGCATAAACCTCGTCAGCGTGACCTGGCAAATCTACACTTAACTTTCTAGTCCTAATATCCCAAACCTTTAAGGTGGTATCTTTGGAGCAAGTGACTAAAAGTCTATTATCAGCAGACCATGCACTTTGGTATACTGGTGCAACATGTCCTCTTAATGTGCCGATAAATGTCCCTTTGATACCGTCCCAGATTTTGATTGAGTTATCGAAAGAACAGGAAACGATATAACGACCATCGGGTGAAAAGGAAACGTGGTTGACAAGCTTTTGGTGTCCTGTCATACGGCAGATAGGTTTAGATGACTTCAATGGCTCCCAGAGGTACATAGTAAAGTCATCACTGGCGGTAACTATTCTTTCACTGATAACACCGTTCAATTTTGCAACTTTTTCATATTGTTCCAAAGCCTTCATACGCATTTCTTCTGGTGTCAAGTTCTTTGTTTTTGATTTTGTTGACGTGTGGTCAAATGCACCTTTACGTAAAACGTAATCTGTAGAAGTAGACAAATGGTTGACCCAGTGGGCATGACTCTTTAACGTTTGAATACATTTTCCGCCGGCCAGGATATCCCAGACTTTAATAGTTTTGTCGTGAGAACCACTGTATACAATATTAGAACCAGTCCATTTAACACATGAAACGGCGTTTGTGTGTCCACTCATAGTTAATAGGCAGACTCTTCTAGTAGTATCCCAAACTTTAACTGTACCATCTTTTGAACCCGATGCTAATCTTGGCTTACTTCCCGGTTGAACTAAATGCAAGGGTTCCCATGCTAAACTGGAGATCCATTTGGAATGACTAGATAAGGCACTTCCAAGTGGTTTTCCCAGATCCGCATCCCATAATCGCACCGTACTATCCATCGAACCTGTTGCAATCATTGAACCACACGGAGAGTATGAAACACACAACACCCAGTTAGAATGTCCAGATAAGGTATGCATTGGGGTTTGAGTATTACAATCCCAAATTCTGGCGGTAGAGTCCCCGGCACCAGAACACATACGTCCTGAATCATTAGGAGCAAACAGGCAACATAAAATAGTAGATCCATGCCCTGCAATTGCTGCATTCGATCTCGTTATTGCTTTAACTTTAAAGACAGCTCTGGGAGTATACACTAACGTCATAAAATCTTCGGTAGTCTTGATCTGTGGTTTCAAAACCGAAGAATATAAATTGTCTTTAATGTCAACCAAGTTTCCTTCCTTATCATCTTCGTTACTTTTATTTAATAATGCAAACGTATATGGGACAGGGTCGTCTGTCTCATTATGAAGCTGGTTCAATAACTGTTCCAATTGCTTTTCTGTTATTCCTCCTGGAACTCTTATAGAGCCTCCAATAGATTCTCCAGTATCTGAAGCCTGAAATTTTATTAATACATTTGGCAAATCTTCGGGAACTATGTCAACTTCACGGACCTTTTGTGCTTCTTTCTTCTGCTTTTTAGAAGGAGGAGGGATTACTGTGGCCATAGTCTATCTATATATTTTATCGTTATCAAGTCTTATACGGATATTCCAGCATGTACTAATAAATTTTATCTCTACCTAAAAAAATAAGTGCGATGAGCAGAATTTTATATACAGAATATTTATTCACTAGTCAGATAAGCAGCACTTTCATCAACAATATTTACTAATAATGAACCAAGAATATCATCATCAGAAGCACCTATTTCCAGGTCGTGATCTTCTCTATCCTCCTCTTCTGGAAATTGATGCTGATTTTCTTGAACTAATTGCGAAAGTGTACTTTTGTTTATATTCTGCGAATCATTGGAAGGTAGGAACGTATTAATTTGACTCTCTGTTAGGTTTGGTGACGAAGGAAGGAATCTTTCCTTTTCTACTCTTGAATCGTGTAAATTACTTGAGATTTCTTTTGAGCAAGTAGCCTCCGGATGTGGGGTATTCGGACTATTTACAATGAATGTTTGCAATGGAGGCATGGACTCTGGAGCATTATCCGTTGGTATTAGAGAAGAGCTGGACAAGTCTATGATCTTGATATTACGTGTTTCAGGAAATTCGTAGACCTCATCTTCCTCTGAAAAATCATCATAATAGCCATTATCGTAATCAAAATACACCGGTCCATTTTCAGATCCCATCTGATGGAGGTTAATCGTTTTTACGGCAAAGACCATTTTTAATTGGGACGAGCTGATTAGCCTTTTCTGCATCTCATCATGTTGCAAAGTATGGTTTTCTTTGAAATGCGGTGTTTTATGGTACCAATCCTTATAGAAAATTAATCTCGAGGTGATAAAGCTATCTAGCGAAGAATTAATAGAGCTCGAAGTTTTCCTGGATGAAGATGCAGATGCAGAATTTGTAGGAGTGTAATTACCGCCTAGCGAAGCAGAAAGGACAAGACGACCACTTCCATAGCTCAGAGATGGTCTTGCTTGTGACAATGGCGTACTTGAAGATGCTGAAGACGGTACCTGACTATCATACCCAGACCCATTAGTCAAAAATGGCTTCGGACGATAGTTTTGATATTTGGAGCTGAAGTACCCAAGTAAAATGCATATCAGGCTGTTTTTATATGTGTACTGTGATATCATATTGGTCAAGGTGCTCGCATGCGACTGGTACTTCAAAGTAGGATTTTCTCTTAATAATGCTGATTGTGCCGGTATTTCAGGCAACTTAGGCTGGTACCCCTCTGCCTTACTCTTCTCTCCGTTATTTATTAAAATCGAATTAGTTAGCACCTGGAATTTTAAGAGCGCTTCTTCATACGCGGCTGACAACTCCAATTTATAGAGCTCAAGGAGTTCATGGAAGTTATTTATTACAACGATAGTCGATTCCTTCGGCCCGTCTAACTTATCTGACATCAAAAGTGCAAATAACTTCGCAAACGTATCCGCTGTATACGATATTAGCTTATTATCTAGCCATTCGTCCTGAAATTTTTCGTTCTTCATTATGCTATGCCAGGGGAACGGATGTAACGTATCAATAATAATGGCCCGATTTTCAATGCTATGACTTAAATGAGATACTAGAAGTGATCCAACCACAAATGAAACACCAGTACAATTGGGAACGCTTTCAAAATCATAAATACCATTACTTATATTTTTCATCAATAAAGAATCTAAAGACGGAATAGACGTCGATAAATGGTTGAAAGTCGGCTTTTGCAGCATCATATCAAACAATGAAACCATATTGACCTACATATACTCTTCATTCGTTATTTACACCTCTGGACTGTCGTATAACACGTCCTACCAATAGGCGTTTGATCTGTATTCATACTAGATATCAACTAGTCCATACTACTGCATAAACTTCGATACACAAAATTTAAAAATATTCTCACTTGCTTTTAGAAATAATCCACCAGAACCATTGAATCATTTTGTCTGTACATCAACATACATCGTTGAAATATCATCACTCGAATAAACGCAAGATGGTCAATTCAATTAATGGGTCCAATCTCTCTTCAGCGAGTTCAACGGAACTGAATTCAGCACAACAACAAAATACAAATGTCAACAATCCTGTTCCTAACGCTAATCATAGTCACCGTCATACAGCTGGTCCAAAGGGTAGAAGACCATCATTACTAAGAAATGATTCTTCTAGTAATTCTGTTTATACGCCGAGTAATACGGCTAGCAATGTGGTTACTCCGATACACTCATCGCACCTTAAGTGGAGCTCAAGTAGTAATGGAAATAATAATGCTTCGGGTACAGCTATAAATGAATCGCATAATAACGGCAGTGCCAATCCAACATCATTACTAACTCCGGGTTCCAATAAGAGGCAAACAAGTCATAGTAATTCAGGTAATAATACATTGAATTCCACTGGGGGCAGGGCCCGCTCTCGTTCGATAACCCAGACTCTTTCACACAATTTGCAAAATAATAATAAGCAGTATTTATCGCAAGAAAAGGCGTATTTAAAGAAGATGAAAAATCAGTTCGTGGATGACTATTATACCAAGGGAATTACGGGCGCGGAGATGAAAGAGAGTGAGGTCAACAATAATGATGAAGATGACGATGACGACGAGGACGAGACAAATCCAAATGGCCATAGTGACTTGTTGGCTGATATGGATGATGATAAATACCAAATTGACTACAATTTGGCGTTTACATTATTGAAGAATGGCAAAAATGCCATCAATATCAATCCAAACAGAAATATCACTCAATTGAATGCTGATAGTGCTGATGATCCTGCAGTAATAGAAAGACTTGAATGGCAATCTATGTTAACTTCTGTCCTTACAGGTGATGTGGTGAGATCTGAGAAGACTAAAATTATCAACAACAATAGTCCCGAAAATGAACAAAGTTCATTCTTGCATGCAACATATAAAGAGAATTTATGGTTCGGTATTCATGCCAAGCTATTTAATAGAACAGAAGATGATCAAAGGAAAATTATTGAGTATCGTCGTACCCTTGCTGATGCATTATTTGACGAAATTTTAAAGTTTGAAGTAAATCATGATGATCCAGAAAATAACTCGCCTAGAAACCAAGTTTCTTATATTCTTGATAAATATGATAAATGCTGTGACTTATGGAGAACTCTGGAAGACATGAAGAATGAAAAGCCAGTATGTAGAACATCTGAATTCCAAGATCGTATTGATGCTTTAACTGCTTGGTTATCTATTACGGATGCTATGCAAAGAGAAAGTGATTCCTTAAAAGTGTGGATAGGTAATGATGAAATGGACATCACAAAAAGTCGAAGTGAGTGTGGTAGTGCACCATCTTCTGAAGCAACAACTCCAACAAGTACAAAAAAAATATTTAATGAAGACAATAAGTCATTGGCTGAAAGGCTTATGAAAGAAAAGGATGTTTATTCTATTTTCCAGAAACGTATATTTTTCCCATTAGCACCCTGGATGATTAAGTCAAAAGATACTTATTTGAGATTGGGACATATTTTTGAGACGCTCAAATTACCTGATTATATTCATGAATTGATTCAGTTATGTCTTATACCGATGAAGTTGATTAAAGAAATTATAAATGTGAGATTGGTTTACGCCAAAAAATTACAAAATCCTACGTTAATGATGATTGATCAAATGATAGATGATTTCAAATCTTACATCACTATAGCTTTGGAAGTAAAACTGGGTATTGTTGAATACTGTAGACCAGATGTTGGTCAGATATGGGTGCTAAGTGATTTATTTGATTCTGAAAATCAGGAGTTTGATAAAGTAGTTTTAAAATGTGTCAAGTATTTCTTTGCATTATTAAACAAAAAATTATTAGATAGTTCCAGATCACCTACTAATTTCAGAACTTTCAAAGAACCTGAAGAATTAGAGGAAACATGGAACTATCTTAAATGGTTAGGTAACCTTATCGATGGGGGTAGTGTCGTTGTTGCTGAACACATAACCGTATTAACACTGAAATTAATTCATAGACTATTAGCCTATTTCAATAATCAAATAGGGACTCCACCTGCTAAATCTGCTGGTTCGTCTGATCTAATTAGATGGTACAGTTCAACTACAGAAAACTTTGGGCAATTGCGTCGTAAATTGGCGAGATTTACCGGTGAAATTTCTAGAGATTTTACGAACTCCTTAGTTTTTGATCTTTCGTCAACACCCAGCAATAGAACTAAAAATATACTCGAAGTTTTGAAGTCGACTAATCATTTCTTAGTATACACGGGTACAGTGGAGACTCAGGGCACTTACTTTTTTGCAAGTGCCGAATTAATGGGTAATGAACAGGAAATATTAAGAATTATAAATGGTTCTTACATTGGATCGGATCCAAATGAAGCTAATCTGGACTTTTCTGACTTGTTGAGACTGCTTCAATTACATGAAGATGGGGAAACTAATCAACACCCAGACCTAATGGATCATTTAATTCCAAACGAGTCGAGTGATTTCGGGTACGTCTTGGCATTATGTCCTCCTAAGCCAATCGTCTGGGAAGGTCATATCGTTACTATTCATCTAGATAATGTACCTATTACCGACATTAAAGTAGGGCAAATACTCATGATAACAAAATTGCCTTATGGCAGCTTGCATACGGTTAAAGAAAAGTTCTTGGACACAGTAAACAATTTCATATTAGTCGGTGGTGTGATGAAACAAGTTGAGCAAAGATGTTCCTTGGCTAAAGTACATCATGAGTTAACTAAAATTAACAGAGTCTTCTTTAAAATGTCGTTGTCGGTTTTGGATTCCGTTAAGAAAGTAAGAGCAAATTGTAAAGAATTGGCTGCTGAAAGTAGTTGTCAAGAATTGATCAATAGTTATTTTATCTATGCGAAAGACTTTGGTAAGAATTCGGTTAAAAATCTTGATTCTTCAAGAAAATCTACGGTTATCATGAAGCTTATTCAACTTTCTATTGAATGGGTTAGTTTCGTTTGTGATGATTGTATACCAACTGACAGAAGGACTTTCAGATCGTGTGTTTTAGCTTTGGAATTTGCCATGGATATGACTAGAGGCTTTAACGTTTTGGTTTTGAATGATGAGCAATTCTATAAGCTAAAATTGAAAGTTGCTCGTTGTATGTCGTTGCTTATTTCTCATTTCGATATCATGGGTGCTAGATCCAGTGAAGCTGAAAAGAAGAAACTATTGAAATGGTCTTCTCAAAGACATAGGATTGAGAATTCAGCTGATGATGCATGCATTATTCAAGCATACAGAGAAGATGTCATGAAAGAAATCGAAGAGATAGAGAATTATAGAAAAGACTTGCAAGAACAGTTACAGTCGATTGGTAGGGTTTTGGATGTTACCGATCTGGAATATCAATTTGTAACCCTATTAGCATCTTCCTTTTCTAGTGTTTCAATTAGATGGCAAAAAGGTAGATTTATCGGTGGAGGTACTTTTGGGCATGTTTATGCGGCAGTCAATTTGGATACCGGTGGTGTTATGGCAGTTAAAGAAATAAGATTCCACGATAGTCAATCTGTTAAAAATATTGTACCTTCCATTAAAGATGAAATGACCATTTTGGAAATGTTAAACCATCCTAACGTTGTTCAATATTTTGGTGTTGAAGTTCATCGCCATAAAGTTTACATTTTTATGGAGTTCTGTGAAGGTGGTTCCCTTGCGGGCTTATTAACACACGGACGTATAGAAGATGAAATGGTGATACAAGTCTATACTTTACAAATGTTAGAAGGTTTGGCTTATTTGCATCAATCTGGTGTCGCTCATCGTGACATCAAACCAGAAAATATTTTACTTGACCATAACGGGGTAATCAAGTTTGTTGATTTTGGAGCTGCAAAGGTGATTGCAACAAGTGGAAGAACTCTTGGTGGTGGTAGTGGTGGTGCAAACCAGGGTCGCAGCTTGAATGGAACTAACTTGAATTCAATGACTGGCACTCCTATGTATATGTCTCCAGAAGTAATAACTGGTGCGTCGGGTGCGGGAAATGGTGTTGTTGATATTTGGTCCTTGGGTTGCTGTGTATTAGAAATGGCTACTGGCCGCAGACCTTGGACTAATCTCGACAATGAGTGGGCCATTATGTATCATATTGCGGCCGGTCATAAGCCACAGTTACCGTCTGCAGACCAACTAAGTGATCCAGGAAGGAAGTTTATATCAAGATGTCTAGAACATGATCCTAGTAAAAGGCCAGGTGCTGTCGAATTGTTGAACGATCCTTGGATTGTTGCAATTCGTCAAGCAGCTTTTGTTTCTTCTGATAGTGTTAGTACGCCATCTTCAGAAGTCGGTTCTGATATGTGAATATTTAGGCCTTCTAGTTATAGTGTACAATAGTGTAATCCTACAATAATCTGTAATATGTTACAAGTAAATTTATTTACATATGTTAATCTAAAGAGATACGAAATGAAGTTATGATATATACAATAAGTGCAATTAATTAATTCAAATTATACGGTTTTTATATTTTCAGTGAAAATTTGTTTAATAACTTCGACCACGTCACCTTTCACATTAACATAACCGGCCACTTTGTTCACCATGACATTTTCGGGCTTTAATTCTGGATATACTTGTAATAAATCATTTTTAAATTGTTCAATATCACCCCTTATTCTCTTAATTTCCGTGGTCACCTTAGTATTTTGAACCTTCTTATATACTGGCCAATGTCCATATTTAGTTTTGCAAATAGAATAATTATTGATTCCAAAGCCATTATTTGGCAAGTCTACGGCTTTAATAGATGCTAAAGGAGGGAATTGATATGGCTTGACAGTAGCCTTTGGTAATGGTGGTCTAACTGACTTTAATGAAATTCTAGAAGGTTTCATATTATATAAACCGTTGTGTAATATTTAATAGCAAAATCAATAGACTGACCACAACTATCGATAATGTACTGCTTCCATAATGAAAAATATTTCAAATATTTTCTCGGTTTTTACACGCATCAACAAATGTCGTACAACTTATATGCGACATTCATATATTTTACATATATAGACTATTTAAACATGGACTTCATTCTTGATAGAGGGTACATTAGCCATAGAGTCATCTTGCTTGTGTAGTTTCATATGCTTCGTATAATTAGTCTTCTTATCAAATTGCTCACCACAAATTTCACAGTTGAAAGCCTTCAAATGTATTTTCATATGCTTTGTCAAATTCGAGCTCTCACTGAATCTCTTCCCACACCCGGGCCATTTGCACATGAGAGGCTTTTCACCGGTGTGTATTCTATTATGGATCGATAAACTTGAACCAGTCGCAAAGTTTTTGCCACAAATAGAGCATGTGAATGGTTTCTCACCAGAATGAATTCTCAAATGCTGCTTCAACATTGAGTCGACTGCAAAGGTAGATCCACAAATGTCGCACTTGCATGGTTTGAAATTCGTATGAATATGAATATGTCTTAGAAGCTTTTGTCGTTGGCGGAAGCCTTTACCATTGTGACGATCACAACCTACCCAATTACAAGCATAATTCGATTTACCCAGTCCAATATGGTCGTCGACCAAATGAGTATGCAAGTCACCGGTAGAAAGATGTGTTCTATTGCATGCGATTGGTTCCCCCGTAATGCTATCAACTCCAATCTGCCATTTGCAAGTAAAGTTTGGGTCGATTGTCTCGCTGCAGCAAGATCTATTCTTTTTTTGTGGAGAAAACTTAATTGAAGTAATATTGATGTCATTTACAGGGCTTGGGTTTGATTGCGATAGAATTGGATTATTTGGCGACGGTATGTTTGATTTGTCCGTAGAACTTGGAGTTAGCATATTAATATTGTCATCAAACAATTCTTCGTTTCTCTTGTGACAATTCAAATGGTCTATTAACGAATTCAAATCTGTATTCATATAGTTACATTCATTCCATTCACATTGATACGGTTTAAAGTCTGATGATTTTGATATACTATCATTCATATTATACTCCTGACCAATGTGCTGGTCAATTACATGTCTCATAATTGTTCCATCGCTGATCGTCTTGAAGCAATTGTCCCATTGGCACGAATACGTTGGAGATGTAGAATTTGTAACCGTCTGCTGGCCACATTCACCTACTTCCGCGTCCCCCAACATGGATAATTTGTTATTAGTTCCTTGTCCATTATCTTTAGACAAGTCAAGCAAGTGTTTAAAATTATTAAACTGGATGAAAAAATCAAAGTCGGACATTGGTTTCTCGTCGGGCGTCGCATGCGATATGTTCTCCTCCGGATTATCAACGTTCGGTATTGATGCATGAAAGCACGACTGATGTATATGATGATGATCAGTTGCTAAACCGCTTTGGTCATGAGTGCCAGTGAGTTCATCACGAACTTCTGGTGTAGGATGGCATACATGAGGAAAATGCACTTGAAAATACTTATCAGTAAGTTTTTTGTCCTGTGTTAATTTTTGTCTTTTCGAACTAGGTTCTGTAGTATCAGTATTTATTTCTAAACTATCGTGTGCCTTACTGATCAAGTTTTCGAATATCGGCTTCTTGGACATCTGTAGACCACATAAATTATTTTCATGGTTATATAATTCACTTTCTGATGTGTTACAACAATCATAAGAAGAAGTATTGGCAAATTCGGGCTCCATGCAAGCAGGATTATTACAAATAGTGTAGCCCTTCGAGTCCGATGAATCGTCCAAACAGCTAGGATCCTCACAACACTTCACCTCATCTCTATGGCACCCATCCTTCTTTTCAAAGACATCATCCTGGTGACTACTATGTTCTAGGGTTTCTGCTACGCAATCATTTGTACATGCAATTTTCTCGTGCTCCTTGGTCCCATCACATTGTAAGTAAAAGCAGTCATCTAATTCATCACAGAATATATCTTTACATAGCGAAAAATCGTCAAACTCATTACATGTTTCTAAACCATCTTCTATGTGTCTCGAACCATCATCAACAGTTTCTATTTCCTGTATACTCTGGTTATGATGGTCGTGATCGTGGTTGTGAATATGTCCATGGATATGCGTGTGATCCTTATGTCGATGAATGTGTCCATGAAGATATCCATGCGTCCACACTTTACCTTCCTCGAACAATTTTTCATAGAAATTAGATGGAATCGAATTTGAATAGCTACCACTATGAGCTTCGGAGTTAGATGATACGGTTTGTTTTTCGTTTGATGCTTTCATATCTGTCTCTGAACGTATGCTATTTGTGAGCAACTTTTCGTTAATATCACTCGTTTGGTTGGGCATTCTGAAACTCTCCATCTGTCAATGTATTCAAAAATCTATCTGTATAAATGGTTTAACTGATTAATTTTTATATCGAATATATCAAGTGCTAGATGCTTTGATAAAATTTAAGCCAAAATAGTGAATGATTTCGAATATTATCCCATATATTGATTAGCACCTACGGTTCTAACTTCTTTTTCGTCTTCCTCTTACCAAATTATATCCATTCATTGGAAACCGTAAAAAAAAAGGTTGCAATGACCCTGGTAGTTATGATTTATTAGGCATATCGCATATCAGGTGAATAGCGAGCTTTTTTTTTTCACGTCCGAGGTGCAGGTTCACTATCTTGACATCTCTAAACTAACCTCCTTGTACCTGAAGCCTCTACTTGAACCCGACACACTATCTCAAGTATTACTGCAAATGAAAGAGACACAATCCTTCCCGAGTCTGAAATTGTGGTTTGTTAACGCTATTCTTAAACTTGCGAGTGGCGGCTCATATATGGTACGTTATTACGCAAATTAGCTGTGAGGCTACCTATTTATTGAAAGATTGATAAAAAGATATTTACGATATAGTAAAGTATCCAATTAAAAGAAAAATAGAATTTACAATCTTGGATCGAGCACATCGATTAGACTGGGTAAATGAATTCGATCAATAGTCTACAAAATGCATGCGAATATTGCGGATTGCAAATATTAGTTACCTAATCATCTATCTGCTGAGAAGTATTTGGAATTATGGAGAAGCGAGCATTTAGTGCGTGTTGTTATTGTCCACGTATCTACATGTAACATACATACTTCTGGTGTTCTTTCTATACAACATTAAATATCAGCAGGTGGCACGTTCTCTAAGGATAAAAATAGATGATTGATGAGTACAATAGTACAATAATAGAATCGGCGCATGTAGGGTATTCTTTCCCAAATGAACTAAACATTCTCACCTTAAACTCATCAGTATCTCCTCTATGGCCAATCTCAGATTGAAGATAATGTACATGTACGTCAATTTAAACTACAAGAATTAAAACAACATAAGCTAATTCTAGGATAACCAAGAAGTCGGGCATGGCTTTAAATTCAAGTCATATTTTTGATCTATACTATGATTACTCGCATGCAAAACATATTTATTCATGCCTGATGGAACAAAAACTTCTGATATCCCATGTCTTTGTTCTCACTAAGTTTCCCTAACAGATTACCTTACGTATAAGCTCAAACCTTTTTACCTATGTACCACAATGCGTGAGAAATGAAAATATCCTCGAGCGCAGCATAATTACTCGATTTAGACTAAACATAAACAAAGTATTGCAGCAATTGAAGAGTCATAATATTCCTATAAGTTGGGTCCTCAAAACCTGCTCCATGTGTAGAAATACAGACGTTACCATTCTGTAATGCGTTTTATCCCAACTTCAACAGTTTCAATTGGATGCATGCTCGAGCCATACTGTAGGCAGTATGTGTAGTTTTATTTTCGTCGAAAGCTAGCTGGAGGGTTTATGGAGCTTCTATTGTTGATTAAACCAGATTCAAAGCAGAGTCGCGAAAGTAGTACATATATTTCATGAGCTCAGTCGTATTTACTGCTATTTATTATCGGAAATACAGTACCCGGGGCAGTTATTGTTAAGCATTTTATGTATTAGTTGCAGGCCATATGCAAGTTAATTATTTACTAACTAAGTAATTTTAACCTGTTTACCCAAAAATGATGTAGGAGTGTAAATTGTTATTCCCCTGGCTTCACTTTAGTTCAGCATAACTTAATCTTTTACTTCTTCTTTTTCATATTCTCTTAAAGCCGAATATAACCTAATTCAATTGTCAAAAGATTGATAATATGGCTCTTAGTCACATACTATCGCGGCGGAGCGGTCCTAATAACTCCATAAAAGAGGAAACAAACAAGCCATTAAGAAAATCCACAAGCTATTTTGGAAGGTTTGCTTCATTCAGTCTTCTGCGCAAGAAATCAAGTATGTCAATAGGAAAACAGCCGATAACGATAAGGAGAATATATACTGACGACGAAATGGCAAATTTTAAAATCAAAAATAGTAGTAATGCAGTTGATGACGATGAATATGGTATTGATGAAATACTTTCGCCTTACAGTGATGATTTTAGCGAGATATGCACTTATATAGAGAGAACATCAGAGATGTCAGTTGAACAAAGAGAAAAAAAAGTTCGCTACGAAGAAAGCATTGAATGTTCAACTGTTGAATTGGAAAAATTCACTGATCATGTCATAGATATAAAGCAGAGATCTAAGGATAGTATCAAGGAAAATGAAGCACCTAGTGCTGGCTCAAGTATTTTTGAAAAAGCTAATTCCCTAATGTTTGAAGACGACGCCATATCCCACAGTACTTCAAAGCATTCATTCATGCTGTCAAAGCAAAATGATACAGAAAACTATAATGCCTTAGATTTTGTAAAGAATGAACAGTATATTGAAACTGGATCAATAAATGATGCTAATATTGAAGTATTCAAAACTCCAGCAAATAAGTTGAATTTAAAACTCATTTCCAGGTCTCCTATAATACCTAAATCATCTTCCGCAATAAATAAGTCGGTCTCTCCGATAAAGTCTATTCATGGTCAGGAAGTTGGTCCAGATAGCTCTTCAGATGGTTTAAATTTCGATAAAATTAATCTAGAAGCAAATAGTGACAAGGATATTCGTATACATCATGAAAGCATGTATTTAGCGAAAGGTAACTTTGAAGTTGGCAGCCACGATATATATAAAAATGAAATGGCAATGCTAGTGCAGGAACACAAGCTAATTATCAGCAAACATGAAAGGGAAATCAACTATCTAAAAGATTTATTACAGCAAGAAAGAAATTTGAACAAGCTATTAAGTAGCAAACAAATAAAATACAATCTGAAGATTGAATCTTCACAAGTAAGGAAAACTAGGCACAAATTTATTCCAATGGATATATCAGTTGGATCTGAACCAGGCACATCTCATAATAAGAACGAATCAAATAAGCCTCGAGATTGTCCAATTATAACTAAAACATATGCATCTCCATTTTTATCTCCAAAGGGTTATAAATCACCAACGAAAACCCTGAATAATAGCTTTATAAAAGATAGAACCTTTCCAATAGCTCCCACAATAAATCATTCTACCCCGGAAGGCATCTTTTGTACCGGTTTAGATAAGGAGGCATTGAAAAATACAAAGAAGAAGCAGAGAAAGGATGCATATTATGCGTTGACCAATAATTCTTTGAATGACGATGAGGCGAGTAAAGAAGAAAGTATAGATTTCGCCAACTTGAAGAAAGTTTTTGGATCTAGTAAGTCAACAATGAAAACACATAATTCTATTGCGTCTTTCGATTCACAATTGACCACTCCAGATTTTTCATGTTCTTTTCTGATGATACATGCCTGAAGCTAATTTCATCGAGAAATTATCTAAAAACCAATTATTAACTATAGATTCTTTAATTCGTGTTATCCTATACTGATGGCTTTCGCATAATGTACATTATTACATATTTAATTTAATCACAAGCTACTCACAAAATGGAAAACTTTATATAAATAACATTAATTATAATTCTTCATCAATTTACGTACTTTCCAACTTTCAATATTTCGCATCATTTTTAAATTTATGCTTTTTATATATTAAATGTAAAAATCAATAATAAGCCATAATTCTAGAACAACCTAAGCAAGGTTACCGAACTTAGAGATAGTTTAATGATATGGTTCATCTCATGCTTGCTTAGCATGTAATACCTAAAAAAAAAAATTTTTATATATATTATGAATATACGTATATACTGGTCATATGCGATCAATGTTACCTAATCTATAGAATACAACAACAATAAAAGATCAATAAATTGGAACTCCGTTGATGAAATGAACCCAGGAAAATGATTATGTTATCCTAATATATAAGCTGAGAACAATCAAAAATTAAAAAAATTGTAATGTAGGCACTAAATATACAAGATCAGCTTTGTAACTCCTTGATTTCATTTTCATCTGCAACCAATCCCATAACAACCAAATACATATTCAAATTGTTCAATAAGTTTTGTTTCTTATATAAGTTTGCCAAATCAGAATTATCAATAGCCTTTGCTCTATTCATAACACCAAAAATCTCGTCTCTAACTTCATCAACAATTATTCTTTGGTGACTCAACTTTCCACCTAACGATAAGGTAGCTAAGAATTGCCAGACGTAATTTTCTCTTGATGAACCATCGTCGACATCTTCTGGGTGTGGTGGGAAAATTACAGCTATACGAGATTCTAATGAAGTGAATAACTCATCGTAACAAGATGACCATTCCGACAAATCAGTTGCTGATATGACGCCTTCACCTCTTATCAATTCTGCACGAGACAATAAGGTTGTTAAAATTGATAACCCGATCTTAGTAGTGGACACAAATGAGACATTATTATGTTCTATCAAGATGACTAACAAACCAATAATTTCATTGAATTTGAAATCCTGAGCCGCATTCATCAACACTTTAGAAAATGTTAACGAATATGCTTCCACCAACTTTAAGATTGAATCAGACACTTTCTTATCAGGATAAGTTGTATAGGAACCAAGTTTAATAACTGACAAGTTTTCCAAATTCGACATTATCAATGTAACTATGGTCAATATTTGCTCTCTAGATAAGAACTTAAATAATCTTGGCAAGATCTTCAAAGTCTTATTATGATTCAAACATTGTATAAAAGGGTTGACTTCTAATTCATCATCACCAGATGAAGAGGGTTGATCTAATATATGTAATGATTCCCATAAGTCACTTGTGTCAACATCACTAGTTAATCTTGATTCACTTTCAACATTCATAAGTTTCGAAATAATATTTTCTAAAATACTCATAATATCCTTCTTAGAATATTTTTTGGTTGGTTTGGATGGTGCTGAAATAGATGGAGATCTTGCTTTCTTAGAAGATGGAGTAATCTTATCAGCAGATGCTACATCTGAGTCAGCGCTAGTAGATTCAGTTACTTCCTTCTTGCCTTCTGCCTCCTTCTTTTCAATTTCCCTTTGGGCGGCCTTACTGAAAATTTCTAACTGTTGTCTTGGCTTCTTACCATTACCAAAAGATATCTTACCCAAAGCACCTTCCCTTGCGTACTGAGTAAGCTTAGGTCTCTCCTTAGCGACGGTGACGGCCTTTTGAACTTGCTGTTGCATTCTTTGCAATGCTACATCAGCTCTCTTATAGCGGCCTCCTAATCTATGCCCACTTTGTTCCAAATAAGCTTGGGCGATCGAATTATGTTGTTGAGAGTTTTGTTGGATAGGATTGCTATTGACTTTTGGATGGACAACTTTAAAGACTTGGGCATAGAAATCTTCATTATAAGGGTCTTCAGTAACAATTTGAGATAACTGGAAACGAGTTACAAAGTCTTTGTCCTTAGGATTCATAATACCTGAGTACTTCATAATACGAGCGACCTTATCATGTCTTTTGGCTAATTTGGCTTGCTGCTCTGGGGTTAAGTCAGATTGCTGAGCTTGTTGACCATGTTGTTGAATTGGAGGTTGGGAGAACTGGTGGTGGTGATGATGATGTTGTTGTTGTTGATGTGGCTGTTGTTGGCGTTGCTGAATATTAGCAAATTGCTGTTGTTGTTGTTGCTGTTGTTGCTGCTGTTGTTGCTGCTGAGGTTGTTGTTCTTGAGCTGGGTAGGTTTCACCTCCTTTTGAGCCCAAAACTGGGAAATGAGAGAGATCGACCTTCGAAACTCTACGTTGCTCAATTGGCTGGGGAGGAACTTGTTGAGATTGTAAACCTTGCTTTGGAACAGCTTGTTGAGGTGGTTGAGGTTGAGGTTGGAGAGGTTGTGTCTGAGGATGAGGTGGAATTTGTTGACCGGCAGGTTGAATTGGCTGTGGTGGTAATTGTTGAGAACCTAATGGTGCACCTTGAAATTGCCCGTATTGACCTGGAGGTGGCATGAAGCCTCCTGGGGGCAACATGTAACCACCAAATTGATTGGGAGGCATCATCCCTGGTACCACAAACTGAGGTTGTGGTGGAAGTTGTTGGGATTGATCAATAGAGGTCAATTGAGCTTCAATTTCTTCTAACGATAAAATCTTCTTTTCTGGTGCTCCTTGTAATTGTCCTTCAGATGGCTGCTGAGTAGGTTGTTGGCCCTGTGGAGCATTGGATGTGCCCCATAAATCTTGCATGAACTCATCATCATTGGAATGGGAAACTGCATCAGCATAACTAATTCCTGGTCTTTGGGGCTGCGGAACCGCAGTTGGATTATTAGTCCCTGCTCCGGCAAAATTGAAATCTTTTCTTACTTCTCCCCCACCGAATGTTTCGTTATTGAAAGCGTCGTCGCCTTCATCTAACTCATCTCCTAATCCATCATATGTATCCTGAAAATCGTAGCTTTCTGTCACATTATCCCTCGACTGAGAATGTGGAGGGACACTAGGATCAAATCCAAAGAATGACATGTTTATATTGCTTTTGTTGGATGAAATTAATGTATATTGCTTTACTCTAAATTAGATGAATTTTGTCGACCGATTGAACGAAGAAAAAAACCGACGAAATGCACGTGACTTAATATACAAGCATCACCATATTATCAATCTATACACTATTTACATGTTTATTTGAAGGCTTGCAAGGCACTGGATAGCTTCAACTTCATCTCTTCCCATTCTCCTTCTAGATCGCTTAAAACAGTAATCGCTCCTCCGGCTCCAATTCTCCAAATAGATTTGTCTTTTTGATTCTCTTTGTCATCTACATAATGGTAAACGGAGCGAATAACCACAGACCAGTCGGAATCGTCAGTCACAGACCAGTAACCAGACACACCACTGTAAATACCTCTTCTACCACCGGGATTACCATTCGGCTGTAAAGTCTCGATGGCTTGCAATAATTCGACGGATCTCTTTTTGGGTGCACCAGTCATGGAGCCGGGTGGTAATGAATGGTGTAAAATATCTATACCGTGGTATCCGTTTTGTTTTAACACACCTTGAATAACACTTACCAATTGGTAAACTGTCTTGTATTCTTCGACTGCCATGAGCTGAGAGACAGTGACGTTGTCGATGAATTGATGCAAATCATGTCTGATCAAGTCCACAATCATTAAGTTTTCGCCCATCTCTTTCGGAGTCTTCAAGATTTCGCTGGCCATTTTCAAGTCCACCTCAGGGGTTCTTTTGACGGTTCCTTTAATGGGTCTTAGCTCTATCATTTTATTCTTTTGCTCATCGTCTTTCCATGATAAAAATCTTTCTGGGGAAGACGAAACAAGGACAATATCTTCGAATTGCATGAAACACGAGAAAGGAGACGGGTTTTTACGCAAGGTCAACACTTTATAGATATCCCATGGCTTAATATACGAAGGCAATGTTATTTTCAGTTGTGTTGTAAGGCACAACTCATACGAATTTCCTGAATGAAGATACTCTTGACATAATTCGAATTGCTTTTTATATATTTCGTGAGATGGAAAATCAAAGTCAATTTCAGTTTTGTCCAAGTCTTTGCATAAGTTTTTAACACTTTCTGGTACTTTATTGATATCTAACCGTAATTTGCCCATGTTATGTACTTTCTCAAGCTCTTCAGATAATTGATCACACCAATTACTATCATCTGCTTTCAGGTTGATGGACCCAATAAACCATTCATTATTAATATGATCATATAACATGAATCTTTCAATAAAGATCAACTTGACGTCAGGAGTTGGTGAACTACAAAGCAGTTCTAGCTTCTCAATTTGTATATGCTGCCCTTCTTCATAAGATATAAGGCCAATAAATCCTCCAAAGAATGGGGCTTCTCTAGAAGTTTTCACTTTAAGAGACTCATTAATAATAGTTCTAGGTATATATGATGTTTTCATTCTATCACCAATTATATTCCACACTTTTTCTGACCCTTCCAAGTGCAATGTCTCATTAAACGAAGATTTATATTTTTGTATAGCTACTTCTTGAATTGCATCAACAGAATGCGTCATAATTTCTGACTGTCCTTCTATGGGGATCCCAATTATTGACCACTCACCAGGGACTGAAGCAGAGTTTAAAAGGAAAAAATCAGACTCCTTCTCATGCAAATATTCGCAAATATCAACAGGGGTGACAACATCTTGCGATGGAATAGCGATCTTTTTGAAATGAATATTTGGAAATTTATTTCCACCATTCAGAAGTTCACCACCTTTTAATAACAGCGTCTCATGCAATGCACGCTTATTTATCAATTCATTAAGAAGAGCCTTTTGTTTATCACCATCCCTAGTAATCGAAACATCTGGCCTCAGAACTGCATTATAATTTGTTGCAATTCTATCGAAGTCAATAATCAATTCATCACCTTTTGAAGAACAAATGGATTCCGGATGATATTGGACACCATAAAATGGCAAACTTTTGTGCTTGGCAGCCATTAATACCCTGGTATAGCCATTTTCTTCCTCATTTTGTTCACAGCAATAGGCTAACGGCACTATATCATCGCTAAGAGAATCAATATCAACGTACAATGAATGATACCTAACACTAGGAAATGTGGTCTTAGGATCATTATTCCCGTCCCCACTTGGATATAAGTCATTACCACCATTATGAGCTATAGGATGAACATCATATATTTGACCATGTCTAACGTTTTCAAGTTTTCTAACCTCATTACCAAATTCGAAGCATAAGCATTGAAACCCCAAACATATTCCCAATACAGGTATAGCCTTCTTTTCTGATTCTCTTTCGCCAAAATAATGTAATATCCACCGTACTATACCGACATCTTCAAAATTTGACGGATGCCCTGGACCTGGACCTATAACGATATAATCAAACATCGGTATATATACTTTCATGAAGAATTCATATTCATTTGGTTTGAAGGTGTCATTATGAATAGTAATAACTTCCTTACCGGTGTTATCAATAATTAACTGCGAAAGATTATTTGTGAACGAGTCATATGAATCAATAAGGAGGATCATGGGACTACAGTCTTCTAAAACTAAATGTTTAGAAGGATACTAATAATATCTGTAGAATACTTGATTTATATCGAAAAATACTTCTCTTGCACAATGAGAAAAAATAATTCGCTTCACCCTACAAGGACGTTCTAATTATAAATATTATTACAGATTAATTAATTACATACCGAGGAGAATACATATTAATCATCATCTTCATCATCTTTATCTCTCTCATCATCCTCATCATCTTCATCATCCTCATCGTCGTCATCATCGTTGCTTTCTTCGTCGCTTGAAATATCTTGTCCCAAAGCTTTTAACTGTTTTTTATATTTCTTATTATGCTCGTCAATATCTGACATGAGTAGCATTAAGTCATCTAGCTCCGACCTTGGTACCATGCTCGAGGATTGCTCCTTCAACTTCTTTTTCAACAATTCTACCTCCTCCTTGAGCTTTTTCTCACTTTCTGCTAACTTTGTCTTTTGAGAGTCCAAGTCTTTATTGTCTTTCTCTTTACTTTTCTGGCTAGACTTCAATGATTCTAGTTCTTTGTTTAATAAGTCTTCATTTTTCTTTGAAATTTCTAGCTCTTGTTTCAATTCTGTTTCATTTTCCTTCAATTCATTTATATCTTCTTTCAACGTTGTTATATTTTCCTTTGAACTATTCAAGTCTTTCTTCAATTCTTTTTCCATTTTCTTCAAGGCTTGGGTAGATTCTAAGTCTTTGGTGAGTTTTCTGATTTCATCATCCTTTGTTTTTTTCGTTGATATTAACTCTTGATTGAGACTTTCAATTTTGCTTTTTAAATCCATTGCTGCTCTCAGGTCATTTTGTAAGAAATCGACCTTAGATTTTAGTTCTTTCACTTTTGCACTATGGATATTTCCTTCTGCATCAAATTTCTTTTTCAATTGTACATGGTCTTTTTCTAGCTGTTCAAATTTCTCTTTATACTCTTTCAAATTAGCAGACAGTTTTGAATGTTCTTTCAACTCAGCAGATAATTTTCTTATTATGGATTTTTCAGAATCCAATTCTTTTCTCATGACATCAAGTTTAGTCTCAAGTTCGTTAATCGTTGAAGAAAGAGTTGTAGATTTCTCCTCCAATTCTTTGTTTGATTTAGATTTCTCTTCAATATCATCCTTTAGAGTCTGTAGTTCGTTTTCCAATTGCTTTGTCATTTCTGATGCTGCCTTATCGGAAGATTTTAAAGCTGACAACTCTTGAGATATGGATTTTTTCTGTTCGTCGAGCGCAGCATAACTCGATTCAGATTCTTTAAGCTTGTTAGTCCAAGTTTCTTCTGTATTAGAATTTACACTCTTCAATTCCTCAATTTTTCGACGAAGAGAGTCCAATTCCTCCTTAGTTTGATCCTCAAGCTTCTGAGCAACTTCGAGATCTTTTTCAAGTTGTTTAATTTTGGATTTTCCATTGTCCGATTCCTTCTTATATGATTCAGTTTTTCTATTAGTAGACTTTATTTCTTCCACTTTAGAAGCCAAATCTTTTGCCAAGGTAGAAAACTCTAGATTTTTCAGTTGAAGATTATTATTTGCAACATCTTTCTCTTTCTTAAGATTCTCAATTTCATCTTTGAGCTGTTTTTCTGCAGCCTTCAAGGTTTCAGATTCCTTTTTCAATTTTGCTTCTCTCTCAGAAAGCTTGGAAGTCGAAAGTTTCTTTTCATTCTCTAATTTAACATTTAATGACTCTATTTCTTTTACGAGTTTAGTCGTAGATTCATTTGTATCAGTTTTATGGATTTCAAATTCATTAGTTATAGATTTAAGGCTTTCATCTGCAAGTTTTTTTTCTTTCGACATTGCATTTAACTTAGATTCGTGAGAGGTTTTCGCAATACCAAGCGCCTTTTCTAATTCTTTTATTTTATCACCATATTCTTTAATAACTGTTTCCGAATTTTCACTCAACATGCTTCGTTCTTTTTTCACTTCCTGAACCTTTTTATCCAAGTCCGCTTTAAGGCCCGAAATACTTACTTCATGATCAGCTATTTGATCGTTGAGAAGTTTGGTTTCATTAGCAAATTTTGATTTCAGAGTTGATAAATCCTTTTCCGCTGAGTTAAGTTTGGTTTCCAAATCCTCATTCTTCGTTTGCATCTCTTTGGAACTTATAGAATTAGAAGTTATATCGTCTTCTAATTCTTTAATTCGTGTTTCCAAAAACTCTTTCTTCTCTTTCAAATCCTTAACAAGTGTCTTTTCATTATCCAAAGATTTGGCAAGATCTTTGAGTTTGGATTCTTGATCTTCAATTTGATCTTTCTTCTCACTTAACTCTTTAGTTTTACTACTCAAACTTTCGTAAATGGACAGATGTTCGTCTTTGAATTTATTAATCTCTGATTTTAGTTGGGATACCTCAATTTCTAATTTGCTATTGTCATTCAATACTTGTTTTAGCTTGGTTAATTCCTCCTCAGCAATCCCCTTTTCCTTCTGCATCACATTTAGTCTCTTTTCCGCTTTTTGCTTTTCGGCTTCAACATTTGTCAAGTTTTGGGTTAATTCCGATTTTTCTTTTTCAAATTCATCGGTATACTTTTTGGTTTCTTGCTCTACGTTTTTTATGGAAGCCTCCAACTCACTTTTTGCCTTTTCTAAGGCTAAAATTTGATCGGCTTGGTTAGTAGATAAATCCATATGTTCCTTTATTTGCTTCTCAGTTTCTAAACATTTAGATATTGCTGCTTCTAATTCTTGTGAAATCTTAGAATGGCCAGAGTCTAGCTCTGATACTTTTTTCGAATGCGTTTCTTTTAATGAAGCTATACTGGTATCTTTTTTTTTTAGCTTTTCTATAGCTGCATTATACTCTCCTGTTTTTGCATCTAATGATTTTTCTAACTCTTCCTTTACTTTAGTGTGTTTTGACTTGAAATTCAGTAATTCCTCTTCAACTGCTTTATGTTTCGCGTCCGCATTTGCTTTCGAATTGCCTATATCCTCTAAGTCTTTCTTAAGTTTCTCGTTTTCAGATTTCAATGACTCAAGCTGTTTGTCATAATCACTTTTTAAGTTACTGTATCTTTTGGATTCCCGTGACAATTTTTCTTTCAACTCTTCAAATTCATTAGAAATGGTTGAATGATTATTATCCAAAGATTCTTTAGCTAACTTTAAATCATTGATACTTGAATTTAGTTTGCCAACTTCAACCGACGATTCTAACTGAAACGAATCAAATTCTTTATTAATTTTCTCCTTCTCTTCTTTTAATAAAGTAAATTCCAGCTGCAATAAATTAAATTCATCATTTTTGCTTTTGATTTCAATTTTGCATTTCTCGATCTCATTGTCTGACGAGGTTTTAGCGGATTTCATCTCTTGAAATGCAGATGCAGCAGATCTTAATTTATCCATTAAATGTTCATTAGTTGCTTCTACATCGTCGAGTTTCTCTTTCATTTCGCGAGATTTTTTATCACTATGTTCATTATAGGATACTGATTCAGAAATTTTTTTATTTAAATCTTCGACTTTTTCTTTGAACAAGTCATTAGCTTTCTGTAGTTTGTCAATTCTTGCTTCAAAGGCTTTGGTAATATTGGCAATCTCCAATTTCAAAGATTCAATTTTCTTTTCATGAGACTTTATATTATTATCAGATTCCTTCTTCTGTTTACTAAGATGAAACAACTCTCTGCTCATTTTATTTATACCATCTTCGGCCTTTTGTCTAGCCTGTTCAGAATTTTCTAACTTTTGTTCTAAGCTTTTAATTAAATCATCATTGATCCCGACTTTTTTTAAGGCTTCTTGTAACTCTTTGAAGTATTTACCAGAAGAAATTTCAAACTCTTTCTTTGATTTTTCTGTTGCTTGTAAACTTTTCGTGGTATTGGTGTACTCTTCGCTGACGGACGCATGCGTGTTTTCTAATTCTTTCAATTCATTACAAGCTTTATCTAATTGTAATTTCACGTCTTTACAATCTTTATCCAATTTACTAATTTCTTCCTGAAGTTTCGTTTCAGTCTCAGAAGACTTAACCTTCTCCTCCTCTAATTGAGATTTAAGTAGATTATATTTCGTGTCTAGCTCTTCGTAAAGCTCGAAGGATATATGTCCCTGGGGTTCGGCATGCGGGTCATGAAATAATGCCCTTTTCAATCGAGGGAAATTTTCTTTGATCAAATTTACATAAATCGTTCCAAAGTAAACATCAGGCAAACCGGTCTGATCCTTAGTATTACTTAAGGGTGATTCACCGTCGAAACTTTTGAAAAGATGATTATCTTTAAACTGTCTTACCTTCAAGGAATAGTTATCTCTGCCCATTGCTTTAACTAGAAGAGAATGTAACTCAAGCCTAGGTATTGGGGATTCTTTTGATGAGAATTCATATACGACACCTAATAGAATTGTAGCCATACCATGAACCAACACAGTCAGCTCTGAGGAATTATTGGATAAGAATGCCAATATAGATTTAATAATTGACGAGTCATCTAAAAATTCATTTACGGCATTGAAATCTTCGTACAACCAAACAGTTAATAACATTAAATAACCAATCGAGATACGCGGATCCATATTATCCAAGGTTGTTATTAACAAACCTGATATGGCTTGAATCGAACTCATGACTTCTTCACCAGCACTCTCGTCACCGGTATAAACCTTTTGTGCCGCTATTTTGTTTTCTTCGTATTCCTCAAAAAGATAGATCAAAATAATGGACGCAAACCATAATCTGTATGGGTTTAGTTTAATATCAGCATCATAATCCATTAAGGTTGCAAATATATTTCCAAAGGGCGTAGGAATGGTATTTTCATCTTGTGACTTCTCATCAACTATTGAATTCACTTCATTGTTAGAAGATCCAATTTTAAAGACGTTGTCTTGTATATCATCATCTGTTTTGTCTTCTTTATTGTCACCCAAATTTGAGAAATATTCAGGGTCCGCGTAGGCCTTTATTTGATCCGTTAAGAAAGCTGACTTTGAATCCTTATTCTCTTTAAAGTATGCATGCAAGCATAATGCTGCACCCATTCTTATGTCGAATACGTGAACTGAATTAATGAATAGTGTCCAGTTGAGCAATGCTATAGTGACAGGTATCGGCCTATCGTAAGACTTTAGTTGAGTCGGCATAGACGGATCAATATAAGGCACATCAATTTGTGAAAATTGCAACTGAATGTCCGGATTACTGCTTATTAAATCTGCCGTTGTGAGCAACGCAATTGATCTCACTGCATTAGCCGTCACTGGTGAGAAAACTAATTTCAAAACGATGAACGAAACACCAGACTGAAAGAGTTTCTCCTGGTTAACATGTAGTGATTCATTGTCTTCTGAGACTAATATCCTACATATTTCCAAGGCAATAACCATGTTCTGTAGTCTCTGTTCAGTCCATACCATAGGTGGTACTACTATTGGCATACCATTTTCATCTGTCATATCGCCATCAACAGCATCTTCAACAGGCTCTCCCAATAACTTTGCTAAACGCGGGATACATTGGGTTTCTAGGAAAAATTTCTGATTCGATGCATTATATTGCAATAAATTGGTAATTAACGTTAGGCAATCTTGTACAAGGATAGAACCTCTTATTCCTCCTTCTTCATCGATAATATCAAAAAGACTATCAAAGGTGTTTTCAAATGCGACTAACTTTTGGATATTAAAATTACGATTAGCGATTGCCATTAAAAGCAAAATGGCTTCATTTCTAACAGGATCATGCGAATCATTCAAAAGAGAAACCAAAGTAGAAACCGCCGTTGGAATATTCAATAGACAGTCTTTAGTTTTTTCCCCTCTTGTCGATACTAATGCTTCTAACAATTGCAATGTGTATAACCTAATGTGGAAGTTGTCATTCTCCAGTAATATCTCAAGTAATAACGAAATGCACTCTTCGTCTTGAGTAAGCTCGTCGGCGATCCACAAAGAAAAGTGATCAATTGACCCATCATTCATTAATATTGGAGATGGGTATTTTCCATTCTGGAGTCTTGATTGTTGTGAAATCCACCCTCGAGTCAAATCATCGTCCCCTTCACCTCTAATAAATAGGATAAGTAGAGTTTCTAAAATAGCCTTAATAATAACAGGATTCGAGGAGTCCTTCTTCAATGTTGTAATCAATCCCCTTAAACCATATTCCACAACGGACTCTCTATATTGTCTACTGAAACTTTTTAAACCCAATACAGCTGATCTTCTATCTGAGGACAAGGTGGCATGCTGTAGCCTATTACAAAGAGTAGGAATTGCTTCCTCTACCAGCTGAACCTGGTTTTGCTGGGATAATATACTATTTAAGTAATCCATTTCCCTTTCAATTGGGCAGACAATCGATCCTACTCGTTGATTAATATAGCAGAATTATTCTTAACGTAACTCGAAACTGAAAAATTTAGTTCGCGTAGCGTCATAGGATTAGTACGAGTATTTTATTTATTTAACAATTATCTATATAGAAATTGATCTGAATCTTTATTAGAACCCGATTAAAATCTACGTACAATTAGTGTTTTAAATGAAAACACAACATTGAGTTGAGTATTTCGTATTACTCTGATTAATATGAATAACAACGCTGGGGAAGATGCGTATAACAATGAAGTTAATGGCCCATCGACAGTAGTCTTTTTTCCAGATATGTCTGAGTTTGAGGAAAGAGATCAAAATGAGGAAGAGAATAATTCAAACGAAGGAATTGCTTCGGAGTGGGCCCTTAAAAAGATTGGAACTTTGCAAGCACGCTTGGAAGCAATCCAAAATGCCAAAGATTCAAAGCGATTCTCTGGATCAACATTCTACCTGAAGTTTTCATCAAGTGTTATTTTCAACTTGGCGAATGAAGTATTTGGCTATAATGGATGGTCCTCCGAGATTATTAGTTCCCATTTGGTACATGAGCAACTTAATGAAGAAAACAACGAATATTCGGTCAAGTATAATGTTGTCGCTCGCATAATTTTGAAAGATGGCACTTACAATGATGAATTGGGAATAGGTGAGGCTACAAACATGCCACACAAGCATATGTGCTATAATAAAGGTAAGAAGCAAGCAATCACAGACGGATTAAAAAACTCTATCTTAGGGTTACGTGATCTACTTCTTGAGAACGAATTAAGGAATTTCGAGAGGGTTGAACAAGGCAAGCTGTAATTATTATGCTTCTTTATTAACCTATATATCGCCTATGGGACTAAAAGTCTAAAATATTCTTCTTTGGGAAATCAACTATTGTTGGAACTGGGATTTCAGGTATTAAGTATACTTCACCATTATCATCAATTCTTTCTCTATCTCTTTCACTCATGTTATGGATTTCATCAATATTTTCTTTTAAGAAATCAAGGAGTTCTATCCAGTTTTTTTGAAGTTGATATGCTTGCTCTTTCATGCTCCTTCTTATTAATCCCTCGATTAATCTAATAGCATCAGGCTGTGTTTGATCCAACCTTTCTAATAAACGACCGACCGACCTAATAAGATATTCTTCTTCATAAATAGTACCTTTCCTACCTTTAGCTTTCTTTCTTTCCTCTCTCTTACGGTTTTTAGAAGTTCTTCTAGATGCACCAGTCTTAGCTGTACCAGATGTTTTACCAGTATATCTAGTAAAGAAAGACGGAGTGGTTGAAGTTTCCGATGCTGCTACAGAAACATTATCAGGAGTATCTAAGTCATCATTTGGAGCTCCATAAAATGAATATGGATCCTCTTGCTTCTTAGTTCTTAATTCCCTTAATCTTCTCAATTGCGAAGTCATTTGGCCTTTACAATCAGCCAATAATTCAGCAATCGTTCCGAACCCTTCATTCAATTGAATATCGACAATAGAGGGAATCAAGTCTTCTTTCTTTTCTTTAGCTGCTAACAAAATTGCATCCTCATAGAAATAATTTTTACAATATAATTTAATTGCTTCTTCAATGTTTCCTAAGAAATAAAACTCAATTTCGGCAGCAGCAGCGTATTTATGTTCTTCTGACAAAGAAGAGACCAATTTTTCAGCAGAGGAAATCAATTTTGACGAGTATTCAGATTTTTGAACTATGGTTAATGCTTCTTTCCATTTCTTGCCAAGTATATAGTTCTCAAGTGCTTTTTCAAAATCACTCAAGTACTCATAAGTTAATGCAGACTCGTTGAAGTTTTGTTGGCTATGTAAATAATCCGCATACAAGCTTAAAATATCATTTGTTCTTGCATTATCATACTTGTAAATAAGCAAAGCCTTTTTATATAATTCATGAGCAACAACATATTCATCAAATTCATTGTGAGATTCTTCCCCAATCTCAAATAACCAATCTAATGCTTTTTCATAGTTTTTGAGGTAATCGTCGATCAAAAATTGTTTTCTTAATTGTGGTTGTGTATGCAAGTTTTGTAAGAATGGTAAGTATTCTTTTGGATCCTTTTGAGATTGCTGAGCAATAGCTAAGGTCAATTTAACGTCATATAATCCTAATGCAGTATCATATAACTTATTGACATCTTGCAAAAAGCACAAGTGTATTACAGCTTGCTCAGTTTGTTCAATACTATTAAAGCCACCCACTAATTGCAATGCATCTGGTAAATTAGGAGGATTTTCACAAGCATATGCAGTAATAATTGTTTGTAAATATTTTTCAAAATATTCAGGCTTCAATAATATAGATAATATCTTTTCACAGATTCGATTTACCTTGGAATTTTTAGGATCATTCTTCTGTATTTTATTCCTATTCATTTTATTACCATCATTCTGCACTGAAGTGTGTTGTGATTGTAATTGCAATGACTTCAATCCTGTATTGATATTCTCCGATTCGCCAATAGTATCTTTGTATTTGGTTAGCGTAACATCTTCTTCATGTAAGCAAGAAACGAACAAATCCAAATGCTCAACTTTCTTTATTTGATTAATGAATACTTCAACATTAGCAAAAAATAATTCAGGATCATAGTCATGCAAAATATCCAAATCAATTCTGTGAGTACGACATGCCAAAAATGCCTCCTTGTAATTCTTCTGTTTAATGAATTTACGAACTCCTGATAACACCATAATTCTAGGACAAATAGTTTCTAAATTTCCTCTAGGTGCTTCCAACACAACAGAATATTTTGATGGCATAGCATTTACTAAAATTGAACCCCTCTCAATTTGTCTAACTCTTTCATCAATTGAGGATTCGTTATTGTCATTAGCCTTTTGGAAAATATCATATTCAAAATTACCAGTAGCTGATTTCAAGTGAATAAAGCATAATTGTGATTGAGCAGTAGTGAAAAGAAGATGTGATTCCGTAGTTTTTAAAGAAGTAACTGCAGTTGCGACCTGCTTGGAATTAGCGAATAATTTACCATTAGTTGAAATACCGAAAGCAGTTAATACGGGTTCATTATCTTCCATTTCTTCGTTGGAAGATGTCACAACTAATTCAAAATCACGACATAATTGTGGAAATCTACTGACTTCCTTGACGTCTTGATAAAGATTCAATTGGTGAACAGCACCATCGATAGTTTGTAAAGCTACTGCATCAAAGTCAGCCTGTGATTTTAATAATACAACTTTTGGTGAAAAATCGACTGAGTCAGTAAAGACAGGTGAAGTAATATCACGAATATCAAATTGAATAACCTTTGAATAATTTCCAACATCAACAACTACAACGATCGTAGAATCAGCAACAAAAGCTAGCTGCTTTGCGAATTCATTTTGACCGATAAATTGAGTTGAATCAATTTTGCTAACAATCTTTGGATGTTTTCCCAGTTTCATTGTATCAATTGGCAAATGGGCAATATAAATATCATTTTTGCTAGTTAATGTAGCATATATTTCATTAGATTTACTGATTGCTAAATCGGTGATATTATCCTCAAATTCCAATTCTCTAAAACTTATTGGTGGTGGAACGTTTGCAACAGACAATGGCGTAATCTTCGCAATGTTTCCATCGGCAACTAAAGTCATACCAATGTCATTACCTAACTGAGTAGGCCCAGTGGTTATCTTATAGGCCAAATCAATGACTAGTATTCCACATTTCAGCGTTCCAATCATTAAATGTAACGGCTTTTCTGGATGAAACTTTATAAACGAAACTTCATTTGAGGAATTATCTTCAGTTACATAGATTTCCTGTTTCAAATACCAATGATAGTTCTTGGTAGTCCATACTTGAACCCTATCAGTTAATTGGAATGCTAAAACCTCACTATTTGAAGACCATTCAAGCCCTTGAATGGATTCTTCAAATGGGTTTAATCTTGTGTTAAATTCACCATGTCTCAAACCATTTTTCTCATAGAAAACCAAGTCTAATACTTCTTCACCATCTTCATCGGTATGTCTTTGAGTTGATGCAATTAAAGAGCCTTGAGGCTTCCAAGACAAGTTGTGTTCCAATCCATCCACTGCTTCCGAAACACTCTCCAATTCACCTTCTCTACTAAAAACTCTAATGACTCGCCTATCATACAATTCTTGTGTATCCTCGACTAAAACTGGTTCAGCTGTCGTAATCGAAAAGAACTCACAGTCACCTCTCCAACTTATGGTCACAGATCTATCATCAAACTCCGACATGGTACCTTTCTCTAATTGTGCTACCGTGGGATCTCTAAGAGGAGAGTCTTCTTTTAAATCCAAACCTGCATGTTTCAATGCTTCCTTTTCTCTTTCCAAAGCCTTTGCACCTTTACCTTTAAATTGTGTTTCTTTCTTACCCCATCCAACAGAGACATGCTTGGAGTCGGTAATTTTTATATCATCTGGATTTAATTGTTTTTCTTTAAGTGGTTCGAATAACCTAGACAACAAGAGCAAGTTATTTTCTCTTGTTAAAATCGCTAAAGTTTCTTCATCTGGAGACCATGACGACGCCAATAAACCTGAATCAATCGATCCTACGATTTCAACCATCGTGGTATCTGGATCTGGCTGTGCTGGGTCATATGTACCAGTGACAATATCTCCATTTTCCATTACAAATATTAACTGGCAGCTATCAACAAAATGATTGAATGATAGCATCTTACCTCCTTCGGTGGGAAATGATGCTAATACCAATACCTCCCCATTTTTCATGAATTGTTGTACTTCAATGATTCCTGATTCCTGTGACGATAAAGCAAACGTCACACTATTAGAAACCACATCAAAAACGGAGTCAATAAGCTCCAAATCTGGATACGTTTTGGATTCAGGAGAAACGTGTCCTTTGTTTAAGACGATCAAATTTCTCATACTCAATCAATATATACAATCTAGACTGCTTTCCGTAAATGTATCGGTTTCTTGTTGCATTCATGGGCCTCTAGATGCTCATCGTACGAAAAAAATTGAACTCATATATGATACTGCATATAAACCCGTTACGTTATTACCAACGGAGGTTTTGCAATATGAGGCCTTTATAAGGAATAACCCAGATTGTTTCTTGCTCACTACTGATCTACAGGATTTATAGACCCATAGAGGTATTACTTACGTCGCTGGTTGGAGCTGGTGTATAGTTCTGGCGTATTCAAGGAAAAAGAATATGCGAAACTGTATTTGAAAATGTCCAATCTTCTATCAGTGTACCAGATTGAAACACCAATGGTTAGCTTGCATTGTTTCCTAGGATAGTGAACTATTGGTATGAAAGTTATAGATTGTCATTAACCGCCAGATATCTTAGCTGCAGTCGAGTAGGACCAAAATTGGTCACAAAAATGCTTAACAAAGAAGTAGTGAGATTACCAAAACCAGTAGCAGTTCTCAATCCTGTCTTCAAGGAAACATATATGACTTTCTCCTTAGTAGAGTAGGGGTGAAAGAAGGGCCATTTCTATCTAAAGAGTTATATTTTCCAATCAATATGACAGAGAAAGAAGAGGCGGTTTTTCGTATGTTAACATTTGAGTATATAGATGGGATGGGGATTATTGAATAGCATTTACTAACGATTGTTCGTAGGTTCTGCCGAAATGTCTTTGGTTCAATTATATGTCCCGACAGAAGTTTCGAGAGCTATTGTTTATGAAATTGGTCAATTGAACATGATTCAGTTTAGAGACTTGAACTCGAAGGTAAATGAATTCCAAAGATCGTTTGTCAAGGAATTGAGAAGATTAGATGAGATTGAAAGACAATACAACTTTTTCAAGAAGGAATTAGATCAAAGAAGCATTTCTGTCAAGACATATCCATACCTGGGTGAAATGCAAACGATTGTGTCACAAAGTGAGATTGACACCCACGTTGAGAATGGGAAGTTGTTGGAAGACCGTGTTTCTCAGTTGATTGATTCCACGGAGTCGTTATATCACAAACATAAAGATTTGAAGCAAATGAAGTACAGTATTCAAAGTGTTGAGAATTTCTTTGGAGCAAATAGTGGACCGCAACAAGATTCAAGTGACGATGCATTGTTAGCTCAACTCGAATCGGGTGGTATTCCTGACTTGCGTGATCCAACATTTATTTCTGGTGTCATCAATAGGGATAAAGTTTTTACGTTGCAGCAAATTTTATGGAGAGTTTTAAGGGGTAACATGTACTATCATTCAGAAGAATTAGCGGAACCAATTTATGACGTTGATAGCAATTCATACGTTGATAAGAACTCATTTATTATTTTTTCTCACGGGTCGCTCGTTTACGAACGTATTAAGAAGATTTGTGAGTCATTAGACGCTGAGTTATACAAGGTTGATTCTACAAAGGAATTGAGAACCGAGCAATTAAGAGAAGTTGAGTCGAAATTGACAGATATCTCGACGGTTTTATCCCAGACTGAAAATGCTTTAAATTCCGAATTAATTGCTATCTCAAAAGACTTAGCTAAGTGGTGGGAAATAGTAGCAAGGGAAAAAGCAGTCTATCAAATTATGAACAAATGTAATTATGATGATTCCAGAAAAGCGTTGATTGCGGAAGGCTGGATTCCAAGTGACGAAGTACAAACCTTAACTTCAACTATTAAGTCTTCAGCAGCTTCCCAATCCATTCCGACAATCATTAATGTTTTAGAAACTTCAAGAACGCCTCCAACTTATCATAGAACCAACAAGTTTACAGCTGCATTTCAAAATATTTGCGACGCCTATGGTATTGCAACATACCGTGAAGTTAATCCAGGTTTGCCAACTATTATTACATTTCCATTTATGTTCGCTATAATGTTTGGTGATTTAGGCCATGGAATTATTTTGACATTAGCGGCATGTGCCTTAGTTTACAATGAAAAGAAAATAAGTGCAATGAAAAGAGACGAAATTTTTGACATGGCATTTACAGGGCGTTATATATTGTTATTAATGGGTATTTTCTCCATGTACACAGGATTTTTGTATAACGATATCTTTTCTAAATCCATGACTCTTTTTAAATCGGGTTGGGAATGGCCAGAAAATTTTGAAATTGGTCAATCTGTTGAAGCTAAAAGTACTGGTACATACATCATGGGCTTAGACCCAACCTGGCATGGAGCTGAAAATAACTTATTGTTTACAAATTCCTATAAAATGAAGTTGTCTATTTTAATGGGTTATTTACATATGTCATATTCATACTGTTTCTCATTAACCAATTATCTTCACTTTAAAAGTGTGATTGACATCATAGGGAATTTTCTTCCTGGTTTATTATTCATGCAAGGAATTTTCGGCTACTTGTCGTTATGTATCGTTTACAAATGGTCAATTGATTGGTTTGCAATTGAAAAACAACCACCAGGTTTATTGAACATGTTAATTTCAATGTTTTTATCTCCCGGTACAGTAGATGAGCCATTATACAGTGGCCAATCTACCGTTCAAGTGTTCCTCTTATTGGTCGCATTAGTTTGTGTTCCATGGTTATTATTAGTAAAACCATTATATTATAAGAGAAAATTCGCTCAAGAAGCTCATCAATATCAACAATTACCTAATGACGATAACGAGGAAGAACACGACGCTGAGACTAACCAAGACGACGAAGAAGAACACGAGGCACACACATTTGGTGATATAATGATCCATCAAGTTATCCATACCATCGAATTTTGCTTGAATTGTGTTTCTCATACTGCGTCATATTTGAGATTGTGGGCATTATCTTTAGCACATGCTCAATTGTCTAGTGTTTTATGGACTATGACCATTGAAGGTGCTTTTGGTAAGACTGGAATTTTTGGTGTCATCATGACAGTTGCCATGTTTGCAATGTGGTTTGTGTTAACCGTCGTTATCTTAGTTATTATGGAGGGTACATCGGCTATGTTACACTCCTTAAGATTGCATTGGGTTGAGTCCATGTCTAAGTTCTTTGAAGGTGAAGGTAGTTTATACGAACCTTTTGGCTTTAGAAACTTGTTAGAAGGTGTATTTTAAGCTACTAAATTCGAGGCCTTTGACTATGTGATTATTATTTACCGACATTATTTATAAAGCCTAAATTTACGGTTGTTTATTTCATTATTTAATTCGTTATATATAAATCTGCTATACATTATTTAGACCGTAATATATGCAGGATTTAAAATCATCTCTCATCGCTAGATTTGAAAAATTATTGTTTCTTCTTAAACTAGTGCTAGACTTGCAAATCAACTAGGAGATATGTCATTACCGCTAGATGTTATACTCGAAGAGTTAGAATCAAGCCCAAAGTCAATAATCCCTATACTTACAACTTTGCATCATGACAAGGCATTATTGAATGATATTTCTAAGACAGATTTAAAACATTTAGTATCACGTTCATTAAACTTATCAAAATCTCATATAGTATATAATAAATGGTGTGGAATTAATTTGATCAAGGTATTGAGTAATAATTATAATATTTTGGCCAATGAAGGAGTGAATTTCATGAGCCAATTATTAAAGATCTTAGAAAATTACAATCAGTCCATCGACCCAAAAATTTTGAGCTCGACTGTTGAATGCTTGAACAACTTATGCAATCAAATTAGAGGGAAACCAACTCTTACGAGGGAAGTGTTGACACCTAAGTTACCTACAATTATTACTTTGTATATGGAAAAGATTGCTTACCAACCATCTTTAATTCTCAAGTCTTTGAATTCATTAATCAGAAAGCACCCAACTACATTCAGACCATATGGTAATAAATTACGAAACAGACTTATAGAATTTTTAAGTTCTGAATCTTATAGCGCATTTCCTCACGATTTGAAGCAATTAATATGTGAAAATTTGGCGACTTTGCCGATCATTGAGAAGACTGAACCTGATGCAAAATGGCAAGGTGATATAGTAGACCTTGTGAAGGAATTATCACAAGTCTTACTTATTTATGACGAGTTCTTGAGTTTGAATGACGATTCCGATTTAATGGAGTTATTTAAGAAAATACCTCGGACTAGAGAAAGCGAAGCCCTGGAGCTGAGTTTTAAATTTGCTTCGTTAGAAATAGATATAAACAAACCAGATACCATTTTTCAAATTTCAGACAGAGTTGAACTTTTATTGAGTATTATGAAAGCTTATTTACTATCTGAGACTCAATTTAGTGTAAGAGTTCCAGTCGGATTAGTACTCATAATTAACGAAATCATTTGCTCTATCAGTACCAAATTCGTCCCATTCAGAAAAGATATTCGTGACGAGAGAGTAAAGAAATTAATTAAATCTACCACTTTACTAAACCAGTTTAATTCTATTAAACTTTTGAGTGAATTGCCAATTAAGTACCAAGGATCATTAGTTCCACACTTGAATAATATATTAGCTTTCTTGGAGATATTAATTCCTTTTTCGAATAAAAAAATTGATTATCAGGAAGTTTTATCAAATGAAATATTCATGTGCAAATTGCTTGAATGCACTGGAAATTTCGTATCACTTGTTGCAAGTTTGAGTGATGCATCACTCTTGATAAGATTTATTGACGTAGCCCTTTGCTTGGTTGAAGAAAGGGCACCTAATTCTTCACCTGTATCTGATGGCAAGAAACAAAACCAACATGCGAATGGTCATAAGAAGAAAAATAAAAAGAAGAACAAGGAGTCTGTGCCATTATCCGATTTGTTATCACATCAACATTTGTTTGACGAAACAATTCCATTGTCAACTCTTAAAGCTACCCGTAAATTTGTGAATATTGTTATAACAAGGGTTAACTTACCACCAACTCAACATTATAGGGTTTTCCGATACATGATTATTGAAGCTACCGTTGCTAAGTCTTATAATAAGGATCAAAATATTTCCCAAGAATTAAAACAGCTATTAATAAATTCTGTATTATATCCTGGTTTCGAAAAGAACTCGATGCTTCCAATTATTACTAGTCTATTAGGTGATGATCCCCTCTTAAGTGTTTTTAATAATCCAAGATTTCCACCCTTACCTACCTATATCAAGAAGTCAGGTCTGGTGATTGAAGATAACGAAGAAGAGGAGAGTGAGGACGAGGATGAAGAAATGGAACAAAACGAGAATGATATATCAATAAATGTAGATGAAGATTCACAATCAGAATCATCAGCAAAACGTCGTAAGCTTGACTTAACGGGGCCTAGCGATGATGGAGGAAGTGATCAACCAGGAAAAGTGCTCCCAGATCTCATACTTGACGATACTGAGACTAAGGACAAGATATTCACTAATGTGAATCCAGATCTGGTAATTCAATTCGCCGAAACATCTGAAATGATTGAAGATGCTGCGCCAGAGCCAGAAGTAACAAGAGCAAAAGTAGTTACAAAAAGCTCTTTAAGCACTATTCCAACTCGAGAAAATTCAGTTAATTCAGTTTCAGTTTCAGAGGATAAGAATGAAGAAGATGAATCGGATTTTGAAATACCAGATATTGATGTTGGAGACGATTCTGATGACGAATAAATAGAGTAGAGGATCATAATGCAAAATATTTGTAATAGTTTCGCGCTGTAAATTTTATAAACAAAAATATAGATCTAATACGATTCATTAAGCAATCAATAACACATAAATGTCATTGAATACTAGCAGGATTAAACTACTTTTAACCGAGGACTTGTCACCTCATAAAATATCGTTATTAATCCTTATTGTATTGTATTGTACCGACTTGATACAAGAAAGTATATTACAATCGGTTCTAACTACTATAGTTCGATTTTTGGAGAATGATTTAATTTACAACGAAAAGAAAGAGATAGTGATACTCCCTGAATTATGTGACTTATGTTTTAATTTAAAAAATTCTATTATTTCTGATCGTAATTATAAGTCTCCTGAAAGTAAATTAGCCGCCGAGGAGGATGCCAACGCAATACAAAGAATGTTGTTGCAGACGTTGTGGAATATAAACTCAGTTGAGAGTTTGGATTCACATATAAAAAGAGCATATTGCATACTTCTGGGATCATCTGCCGTTACAGTTGAAGAACAAGAATCAAATCAAGATATCAAGAAGTTTATATCGCCTAGATCATTGCTTGGTTCATTCATACAAAAGATTATAACAACATTTAGATTATTGCATTTTGACGAGGAATTTCTTTTATATGAAGCTTTTGTTGATTACAGAGAGCCTTCTAGAACATTATATATATCATATGGAGGTAATATCCAGCATTCTAATGATAATCTCGAAAATGTTGATTGTTATGGAAAACAATTAGAAAGACAAACATTTGGGTTAGAGGAGTCAGAACTAAAAAAGAGTATAATAAAGGAATATAATGCAAATGATGAAATACTTTTTAATACACTTAAAACTCAATTAAATGAAAGCTTAGGTATAAGCTTGCCAACTCCTTCACAGTCATCCCAAAGCGTTAATTTGAGATTATTACCAGTCCCGAAGCATGATATACAGGTTTTATTAGATAAACAGATAAGTCTATTGGAAGTATATGGTACTGAAACACCTAAACTATTGCGTGATGTAATGCGGTTAATGACGTCTCCTAATTCCAATACCTGTCTGATCCAGAATACCACATTTAATAATTTACCATCATATTATTATATTAATTATTTGGAAAGTTTGCATGAACTTGATTATCAAGGTGCATTCCAGTCGTTACACCAATATTTCGACTACATGGTTTCCAATAATTCGAAATATTTTTATCATTTTGCATTAATTTCCCGGGCATCTTTACACCAGTTTTTTGGTGAAGATGAAAAAGCATTAGATGCAATTCAGGAGGCTATATCAGTTGCAAGAGAGAATAAGGATAATTCAACGTTGACATATATTTTATCGTGGCTATTTAACTTTATGAAGAATAAACCCGAGTTATGGAATACCCAAACCTTTTATCATAATAACAACGAACAGCATTTGTTGGACTTTTTAGTTTGCAAAACCCAAACGGTTTCACTCCTGTTATATGCAATGAGTTATCATTTTGAAACGTTACATGTAATGAACAATGGTGGGCCATTGAACAAGTATCTTGAAAGCTTGTTAAAGGCGACTTATATTTCCATTAATGACGAACTACCTTCATTTATAAAGTCTGCTGAAATGGCTGCTACTGTTTGGAGTAGAATCGGTAATCCGCATTTATGCAATTTTTATACAGATATTGCTCTTGACTATGCCAAAGAAACAGGTAACTTAACTGACGATTTATCAATCGAAACAAGAAAATCATTTTTAGACTATTATAACGGTGATACAGACATGGCATACTCAAAGTTGGAAACTTTGAAAAATAAAACGGAAAAAAATCAATCACTTTATATAACATTGCAATTACGGACCTTAATAATGCTAGTCAAGATAGCACTTAGAAAAGGACGATTTAAATTTGCACAAAAAATTATGGAAACCTTATCCAATAATGATATTCAAGAAATTGAACTTCAAGCTGAAATGATATATCTAAATGCTGAAGTAGAAACTGCTTTTGGTAATTATTCAAAAGCTTTGACTTATATTTCTAGTAATTTATCACGTATCGAGTCCCAGCATTCTAAGACTCAAACTAATTTGCATACTATAATTAGGCTTAATTTACTAAAATGCCATATATTCAATAAGTCTGGAGCGCATGCGAGAGCTATATCCCTAGTTATTCAACAGATCCAGCAAGGAAAACAAACAGGATTCAAGACTTTGGTTGTTGAAGGCCTAATCATATTAGTTTCGATTTTAAATAATATGGAATGTTATGAAGATGCTTTTCAAATATTGAGTGCTATAATGCCGGAAATACTTATGGTCGAGAATAAAGAATGTACTTCTACAGCGTATTTTGAATTTGCTAAAACATGTTTTAAACTAAGTTCCGAAGACCAATTAGCTTCACTTCAATTAAAAGTAAACGAAAAGCAACTTCTCAACAGATTTTTGAAGTTTTTAAACACGAGTATTAGTGGATTCCGTCAATCTTTGAACTTAGAGATGTTAAAGGAGTGCTTCAAATTGGAAAAAGATATGGCTGATATGAAACACTTAAATGAACTCCAGGAACATTCAGCAAAATCTTTAGAGAAATTACATAGAAGAGCGTTAGAAGAAGCTGATTACGGATTTGTTTTAAATAAAATCGGAAACTAAGTACTTATGATATAGATTTACTATTTATTACTAATGAATGATTAATTAAATGAAATTTCTACGAAATAGATTTTATACCAAGTTCCACAACCAGAAAATTCACTTGATGATAAGGACAGAAGTAAATATACAGAGAAAAATAAAATTTATGGATATATATATATAGAGAACGAGATGAAAATCAAGCGATTATTAGGCTATGTTCATTTTATAAAGCAATGTCAGTGAATGTAGACAAACGAATCACAAGAAATGCTTTCCTGCTTACAGTCACTTAATTCTTCTTTGAAGATTTGTCTTTGGCATCCATAGTTGCCAAAATTAGAGCCGCTGCTCTCAATTGGATAACGTTGGCAAACTGTTTGAAAAACCAGATTGGGGCACTCAAGAAAACTAGAACCGTACCTAACCAAAAGAAATCAAAGTAATGCAAGTAGATGGCCACATAGAATAACTCATTAACAAGACAAACAACAAACAAAAAAGTTCTATTTGTATAATACAATGACAATATCCTCGATTGGGATTCATCAACATTCTTATGCGATGCAGAACCACTTGACATCATTGCATACATATGGATATAATGAGAGGCCAAATCCAAAGAGATTAGCAATTGCCAAAGTATACAAAAGTCAGGATAAATCACACATAAGAAACAAGTTAAGGATGTAGTGGCACATCTGTCTGTGACCATATCTAATACTGCCCCATACCTCGTACCTTGGTTGTATTTCCTAGCAGCATAGCCATCGAATGCATCTAAGAATCCTGAAATTCCATATAAAATCAAAGTACTTATGGGACGATTTTTCATACAAATAAATGACAAAATCGCTGTCAACACACGAAGATAACCAATCAAATTAGGTATGTAAAGCATCACATCTTGAACTGTTACGTTACCTTTGGTTGGCCTTATTATTGCTGAGGTTTGCGGTGTTACCGACATAATTTTTAATTAGTCTTTAATAGTAATGGCGAATGCTTCCTGAGAAATATTGATTGTGGTGCAATAAACTTCCTAATCGAATTCCTGAACTTCTAACTAAAGTACTAATTGAAACTGAAAAAAAGCAGTATATGGAACTTCAATTGAATTTTCGGCGAGCAGTTCTGATATGAAAATTCTGGGTCGGGGGATTTTTTTTTTGAAGCTGCTCTTATAAGGAAAGTGCAAGGTAATGACTAACAAGTATATATAACGATATGCGATGCTGTCAGATCCGATGGCAATAGTAATCATGGTTTCATGTATTCACGATAATCTTGTTAATGACAGTCGGATGGCATCGGATGTAGTGATTCCAGATGATTTCGAAGTAGAACCTAAAACCTCTACTTTTTCCCGTAAACTTGCATTGTTAACAAATGAATCACGTATAATAGGGTACCACAATATATACTATAACTTGAACTTGGCTCTGTAGTTTTTGGAATTAGATACATATTGACCTTCCATAGTCCAATACTAATAGGGATTACTTGAGTATCCTTGATATTTTAAGAAGAGACTTGGTAAGAACAGGAACAGCTCTAGAAATAGAAAACGGATTGAGGTATACATTCTCATTGTTAAAACTATTGACTATGTGAATACAATATGGCTTGATGAATGCAAAAAATCAGCTTTCACTTTTGTTTGACTCTACAAGCAGTGTGAAATCTCACCATCGGAAAGAATTAGTCGCCAAGGAGCAGGGGACGTTAAATGATGTTCGTATGGAAACGAACAAGCCAAGGAGATCCACTAAACTACTACAAACTTCCGATTACAATTTGAAATCTAATACATACTGCACCGAAGCTGATGTATAGAACTTTGATGTGTCAAATACTGGGAGGTGGGGCTGCGTTATCAGCTACTACATATGGGTACCACAATAGGGGAAGTGTACTAGAACCTTTGTCTAAATTCTAGTAAATAGCTATCAAACCAGTGATAAGCATCGCTTCGAACCCGGAAATGTTCCGAATATTACTAAGCATCATCTTTATATAAACTAGCAATCATGATATCTACCTTGTGTTATAAGGAACCAAATAACCCTGAGGTGACAATTTTATATAGGGATTGATAATTAACAATGTCTTGCGGAACAATTTTAATAACAGGAGGAACAGGATTTGTAGGAACGTATTGTATAATCCAGCTGCTTGAACAAGGATATGATGTTCATACCTCCGTCAGAGACTTGAACAAGAAAGCTAAGTTACGTGAAATAATCAAGGCCAATAGTAATCTTGATGATAAAACCATTAAAGAAAAATTGAAAGTGTTTGAAGCTGATGTTACCAGAGATGAGGGATGGGCAGAAGCATTCCATGGTGTTGATCATGTACTCCATGTTGCATCCCCATTTCCTCTTACTGAACCGAAAGATCCAAACGACTTGATAATCCCCGCCAAAGAGGGTACATTGCGTATATTGAGGTTTGCTACTTCGTTCCCTTCGGTTAACCGAGTTGTGATTACATCGTCTTTCGCAGCAGTGGGATATGGACATGCTGAACGTTCCAAACCATTCGACGAAAATGATTTTACGAATCTTGACGGAACTAATGTGACGTACGTTAAGTCAAAGACTGTTGCGGAAATAGAGGCTTGGAACTTTGTTAAGAGTGATGCCAATATTCATGCTCAAAGCCCAATTTCATTAACTGTTTTGAACCCAGCCTACATTTTTGGGCCTCCCTTGAAGAAAAGTCCTGATAATTCGTCATCTTTGAAAACAATTGATTTCTTACTCAATGGTACACTTGCTGATGGATGCAAGAATATGTATTTAAGTGCCATTGATGTGAGAGACGTAGCTAAGCTTCATGTTCAAGCATTGCAGACGCCAGAGTCCGAAGGGAATAGGTTTATCTTGCACACCGGTGAAAATATTTCGCTTTTAGATGTGGCTAATATTCTAGCTGAAAACTTGCCGGCTGAGTATACAAAAAATCTACCAACTAAGGAATTAGAAGGGACGAAAGATACTAAGAGACCTTCGACTAATGAGAAAGCCAAGAGAGTGTTTAATTGGGAACCAATTCCACTTAAAGAAGCCCTTTTAGCATCTGCAAAGGGATTACTAAATATATAAGACTATATGAATTCTTAAGCTCTGTATGATAATAGATCGACCATAATTCTTTAAAACCACTTAGCAGTAGAACCCGTCTAGTCACGTAGCGATATGCTTAATTGTCGATAATTATTGTTGGACTACATTGAATGGGCTAGAAATTATAACAGGTACCATTTGGGATAGCCCATGCTCTATTCTAATGACATGTACATTAGGTTCGTATCCTATGAGATAATTTCATTAAGCTGAATGCCTTTTGCATTTTGTATCTGTAAGCGAATATTTCATGCGCTTAGAATTAGCATCTAATTTTCCATTGATTTTGTTTACAAACAAAATCTGCAAATTTACTTTTCTTTCAAACAAATTCTTTCTATTAACTATGGTTTCTATATCCACACTCCTACATGGAGGGTTTTTATTGGTTGGTCAAAGCGCATATCAAGATGTTGCAAATCCTCAACAGGCATCAGTCGAACAGTATAATATAGTCCGTTTTCTAGGTGGTGCTGGACCATACATTCAAAACCCAGGCCACGGTATTTCAACAGATGTTCCTGACCAATGCGAAATTGAACAAGTACAATTGATTCTGAGACATGGTGAACGGTTTCCTAGCTCCAACGCTGGAAAGCAATACGAACGCATTATGCAGAAATTCCAGCACTACAATCGCACATTTCAAGGACCGTTATCATTCTTGAACGACTATACTTATTTCGTTTCAAATCTGGATTTGTATGATCTCGAAGTAAGTCCTTCGAATTCACAAAGTCCTTATGCTGGAACCACAAATGCCTTGAAGCATGGTGCGGCTTTTAGAGCGAGGTACAACTCTTTATATAATGAATCAAATCCTATTCCTGTTTTTACCACGAGTAATACTAGAGTATACGACACGTCTCAAAGTTTTATCAGAGGCTTTATGGGCCAAGAATATGATGAGAGAAAAGTTGACAGTGTCATCTTATCTGAAGGTAGCGAAATGGGTGCAAATAGCTTGACTCCTGCAAGTGCATGCAGTGCGTGGGATTCAGAGGAGAATGAAAATATTTTGAGCCAGTATTCTAATGAATATCTTGAAAATGCTTTAACAAGACTTTTAAACCTTAATCCAGGGTTGAATTTGACTACCGATGATGTTTATAACATGTTTGGTTGGTGCGCGTATGAAATCAATGTGAAAGGTGAATCACCGTTCTGCGATTTATTTACTAACGAGGAATTCATTAAATATGAATACTCTGTCGATCTCTCAGATTATTATTCAGACGGTCCAGGTAATTCGGTCATAAAGCCAATCGGATCGGTGCTCTTAAATGCATCCTTACAATTGTTAAAAGACGAAACTCTGCTCAATAAAATTTTTATATCATTTACTCACGATACTGATATAACCAATTATATATGCGGTGGATTAGGTTTATTCGAGCCTGATCATCCATTACCTGCTGATCATGTACCATTCGTTAATCCATACGTCCGTTCTCACATTGTCCCACAAGGAGCCCGGGTTTATACAGAAAAACTTAAATGCTCGAACGGAAGTTATGTCAGGTACATTGTTAATGATTCAGTTATTCCAATCAATAACTGCACTTCCGGCCCGGGGTTCTCATGCAGCATGACTGAATTCGAAGAAATAGTGGAAAAGAGGTTGAGAGGAGTTGATTACGCCAAACTGTGTAAAATCGGTAATGCTACCAGTGATTTAACATTTTACTGGGATTACACTAAAGTTAAATACGATGCACCTCTTAAGAAGGCGTCTTATTAGTTTATAATCAAAGTTCGTTGAATTTAATCGATATTAGTTTAGGTATATTTGATTTCATATCACCATTCCAAATCACTTAATAGGTGTGAATGCTTTTCGTCTAGTTGATCTTTTTCTTTTGTTACCCTGATCTTATTATAATAAACCAGACAGTTATTATTAACGCATTCATTCATAAATTTTCTGATAGTTCCAGAGCCCAAATCCTCATAATTCATTTTCACGCATAATTCACAAGTCTTATCTGCTGCTAACACTTTAAGCTCACCTAATTTAGAGGACATCGAAAGGTTTGCGATTAATTCTAATTCATTATTTAGACATTGACAACAAATATATTTAGAATTAGAATAATCTTTTAATTTAGAGCCACAGCATGCACAGGAATTTGATTTTATAAACTTTGCAAATTGAAAAATATTGTTCTTTGTCTCAAATAGTTCATGGTTAAATTTAGGCAATTCTTTATACCAGCCTTTGATATCTACTCCAATCAAATTAAAAATACGTTCCAATGGAGGAATCAAAACCCTCGTAATATAGTATTCATTATCCAAGCTTAAAGGTTTCATTGTATTGTATGATTTAATAAAATCCTCTGGCGATATACATCTATCTTTTACTCGGATTTTTGACGAGTCTTGGAATACAACGTATGGAACCCTTTCACGATATTGAGGCTCATTTCTGGGGTCCTTGTTCACATTTCTATTAGCCACAACTGCGCCAGGTGGTAAATGAGCCTCATTTTTGTAAGTTCCAAACCGTACTTCCTTTGCAAAGCAGAAATCCTTTATGGAAACTTTGTTAATTAGAATCTTATAAAATTGCTCCATTGTATACTTCTTGATTAAAGATAAGTTTTTAGTTTCAAATAATATCCTAATTGTCTTCTCAACCATTTTTTGTTGAGCGGGTATACCATCTCTTCTAATTGTTTCTATTCCTTTTGCGTCGAATTTTGGTTCATGCTGATCTTGATACTCATAACTATAACCAACATACCTTTTCTTAGCAAGCAAAATACAAGGATGATATACCTTTTCAAACTTTAGCTTTATAGGGTCAGGGAATTTATCTGTTACAAAGCTTGCAAGCTCGGTGCCAATTTTGAAAGCATCTTGTTTAGTCTTACCCGGTAAATAAACGAACAAAGAATCAGTATCACCATATATTACTTTCGCTCCGTAATTTTTCAGTTCAATAAGATTCACTGATTGACTTAAGATTTCTCTACCAGTCGAGACAATAGCATCAGCAATATCAGAGTTTGGCATTCTGCCACTAAATGTTGCAGAAGTATACCCATAAGTAACATTTGCAATTAATTTTAAGGCCAATTGACGTGAATTGTATAACTTTATTAGCTCTGGATCATCTTTGAATAATTTCATTACAGATTTAACATTGATTCTAGCATTCAAAATTTCCTCAAGCATTTTAGCTAACATTGACTTTCGAATAGATGACTTAACAAATACATAACCATTAGGTGAAACATTTAAACCATCGTTTTTGGCAAATAAATCAACTAATCCCGGAGGTAATTTTAGGTTTTTCAAGTAACCAATAATGTTCTTCTTTGGGCTGAAACCATGTAATTTACCTAAAATAGTAGAGTAACAATAATTGTAAGCTATCATGATTGATGGATATAAAGATTGAAAGTCTAAAATGACTAAAGGAGACTTGTAAAAATTTGAGTCTGGCTCCATAATCAATGGAATACATTCTAAGGGTCTCATTTCATGAACCTGCTGCTTGGAGACCGAATTTAACAACATATTCTCTGCCTTTGTTAATCTACATAAAATCGATTCAACTTTAAATTGGGACCCCCTGTAAAAATTAGAATTGAAATCAATTCCAATTAACCGTGATTGTTCAACATTTCTAGTTATCAACTCTTGAATATCAATGATTTTCATTATTAATTGAACTCTTTTCAAATAGTACTTGAAAACAGACAACAACTCCAGAAAATTATTTCCAGAATACCATTGACTTAATTGAAAATTCAGGTATCTTGGTAAAGTTTGATGGAGCAAGTGGTATGATATATTCTCCAAAGAATAATTTGTAAGACTTAATTCAGATTTCAATAATCTCCATACGTTCAATATATGGCGCCCATTAATTTTAAACGCTGAAGTATGAGTATATCCCCATCTATCACCAAACTTACCATTGCTTTTAAATTTACAACGACTAAATTCAAACAATAAATTTACATCGTAAGCATTTCGAAACCGTTCTATGACATAACCCCATGATAATGCGTTTATTTCATATCCAGATAATATATCTGGATCAAAGCACTCAACAAGCCAAATGAGTTTATCAATCATCGACTTTTCATCAGAAAATATTGAGACTGTAGGCTTTCCGACAAGGAAACTTGAAACTTTCTCTAATTGCCTAGCAAAATCTTCTCTCAGAGAATCCGGTTCATTATAAACCAAAATTCCGACCTTGTTGTTATTTTTGTCGAACATATGATTTGAATCACTAAAAGTATAAAAAATCATGGTAATAGAATCAACTTCTGGGTTAGGCAATAGAGCACTTTGAGTATTAACATGAACTTCTAGATGGAAATTAGTAAGCGAGTTGAAGAAACTTGGCCTACGAGACACCTTTTCTGACCTATATGAAAATTTGTAGTCATTAGTTTGAGTAATTGGAGGTTCGATCTGAGATCGAAATTTAGATCGTTTGTATTTAATTTTAGCTTCCTCTACAGCTACCCATTTCTGGATTTCTATCTTAGGAGGTGGTTCAGGAACGTATCTCCAGGAAAGTATGTTTCTCGCACATGGAGTATTTTTTGACGAAATTGAATCACTTAGAGTTTGTTGAATCATCAGGGACATAGGTAGTGAATTAGAACCGGCCTTCACTTTAAACGCTTCAAGCGTGTCATAATTGATAAGGGGAATACTAATTTTTTTATTAGCGAATATCATGGGCTTAGAGGGCATATCAGATTCCTTGTCATAATATGGATTAGTGTAATTGACCTTCAATAGATGTTCGTCATCGAAAGTTTTCATTATACGATTACGATCTAATTCTTGTGGCTTCAAGATCTCATAAGAATGTTTACCATGAGATGAATCCATTAGGTCAGGGAGACTGCTAGTGTATTCGGGATTATTTATTTCGTTAAAAAAATGGCGAGGTGAACTAGGCACTTGTAAAATTGATTCACTTTCTTCCAACGTTTGAGAATGCGACGTTCTCCTCCTCTTCCTTTGACTTACTTCAAACATTATTTCATGGTCAGATTGATTAGGCCGATTCCGAGCACTATCATGTTCTGCACGGTCAATATCATTTTTCTCGGCTTCATCATCAGGGTTAACACGTTCAGAATCAGTGAAATCATCACTATCAAATTCTAAATCTAACGAAGGTTTGGAATCCCGTGTAATATAATCACATATGACAGTATTTTCTTCACACGTAGCGATATCTCTGGGTATCACTACATCCTCAAATAAGAACGAATACGTGTTCCACTTAATTAGATCGTCATTGAAATTCAATAATGAAATGCCACCAGACGAATTGGAGACCTTCTCAATATCGATTAATTCAAACGCCGTTGGAAATTTAGAAAATTTATCAGACTCAAGGAATTGCTTGAAATATGTATCTAATTTATCGGTAGGGCTAAGTTTGGTAAGAGAAATAACATAGTTCATCAAATCGTTTAAATCAGATTGATTTTCCCAAAATGTTCCACCCAAACCTAAATTATTCTGCGAAAACTGCGATTCAGTCATTCTTGAGCCTCTTGATTCGCATTGATATTTCAAATCCTTGTAGATATCATTTAAAGAAGATAAATATATCTCATTGTTAGGTATCCCAGAATTAAAACGTCGATGTTCAACAAACTCATGGTGCAAATGTCGCTGTTTTATATAGCTTCTGTTGTGAATACTCTCTGTTTTGATATCAAATTCTAACAAGGACCTGCCAATCCGAGCGAAATTCAGTCCATCGAGTATATTGTTATGTTTGATGAACAGTTTCAAGTACGATTTGAGATGACTAGTGTCTATATCGGTATTATCGTTCAATATGGGATATCTGAAATAAGTATTGTTGATTTCTAACCACCCACACCCAAATAAATTGAAGTCAGCTAAAAACTGAAGCAAATACGGAATATGTGCCTCATATATATTTACCGCATATGACTTTTTCGTACCTTTGTCAAAAATTAGAGCTGAATTCGCAAACATTGATGTGCTTGTTCTGGAAAAGCGTGGTAAGCCTGGTCTTGTACATTGGAGAAAGCAACGAGATCTTATAGAAGAGCTTAAATCCAACTTGATACCCGTAGATTGGAGAACCTTTACATATTGCCACTCTGGCAATAAACTTTCTTTTCCTTCCACTCGATTCGACGTCAACATCTAGTATATCTTCGTCTTCTTCTTCTTCATCACCCTTCTTTCGACGAAATGACTGCCGCAAACTATTTTCAAGATATTCCACCAACTCGCTAAGATAGTTTTCCGACCTTAATAACGCTTCATTCTCAAAGCAATCAACGTACAAATATGGGTAGTAATTGTGAACATGAACTAGCACATTGTACGAGTGAAATTTTACCGTATTATTTGAATCGCTATCCTTCGTTTGACCATTATCGCTTCTTTTATTCCCATCATCTATACCCACAGATAACGACCCAAAAATCCTTATAATAGGTACCTGGACAACATCATTATACAATTGATCTAGCTTCAGTGAATGTGTTTGGTATGTATCGTAATCGTTGATCTGGACGTGTAATCTAGCATCGCTCATGTAGGGTCCAATAGCGCCTATTAACCGTTAGAACAACACCAAAAAAAAAAATGCTCCTGGTGATCTACAACACTTAGCGCGGGTGTTTGGTTTCCTATTTCCAGAGTATTATTATACGAGAATACGCCTTTTCTAACAAGAATGAGGATCGAAAAATCAGTGTCCTGGCGAAAATCAATTTCCCACTATGAAGAGTGTATCAAAAAATAGAAGTCATCGTACGGTGAGTTTGCGCATTGATTCCTGTCATCAGTATCCAGCACAACTTCAAATCCGTGGCGCCTCATACCACAGCTGCCTAATTAGGTCGTAGCGTTATCTCAATATGCCTTTCCCTACTGTTTGCCTTAGAACAGTGCATCGGCATCAACGTATGAGGTATACTACCGCGACTACAACACTTACTATCGGTCCCGGTACCCTTTATATTTTCATCCCGTGTTTTTTACATGGCATATTTGCGTTTCAACTCCTAAGTTCGTTCGCAATCACATAGAGCCTTGCATACTTTGTACTGGATTAATCTGATCAATTTTCCGATTTATCAACAAAAATAAGCCCCTAATTGAGATTGTCGTAACTAAATCTCCTTCTAGGTTTCGCTTACACCGTATAATATTAATCTTTTGTTCTTCTCTGTCCATCAAGAACCATGGCGTAATGGATCAATAATGTACTAATAATGTACCCATAAGGTGGATTTTTGGGGCGTACATCCTTATTGAGCAATCATCCCACCCAACCCAACTAATTTTACTGGCTTATCCAACCTTCTTAGTGAAACGCCTCAAATATCTTTTTCTTTACCCATGGGTTACATGCATGGTAACAATAAGTTCGCAGCCACCAATGAAACCCATTGGGCGAATGATCCCGTAAGCGGTAACACGCACCGGACAATGTCGCTATATCAATATAGGAATTTGTCGTCATGTCGCCAAATGTCTCGGATCTATTCTTATTAATCATCCTATTACTCAACTACCGAATAATTGCTCCTAGAGGCGTCTTGTGACCGGCATATCGGAGAACCTACCATCCGGAGAATCCCAAAATGGTCCATGTAGATATCCAGAATTGGATACAACGACTAATCGTATTACCAAACCATTCCATATACCTGAAGCTAACATTAATATGTAGTCCCAAAGGAATCCCGTCCGTTTTGCGTCGTAGCGGAACGTAAATGGGCCCGCCAACTGTGCTATGTGCGATGCGCCTTAATGGCACTTCGCGGCTTCATCTTTCAACTTGGGCCAAATACCTAGTGTCCACCGCTGTGGTTCGGAGTTGGAGTTGGAAAACGCCTCTACAAACTTAGGGTTTGCTACCAAACTCCACAAACGCCTACAATTAATTACGGGTACTAGGCTTTGTTATTATACCGATTGTTTGTTCACAATAGGTGTTTCGATGTCCCACTCAAACAAATTTGTGGATAGAAACGCAGGGGTTACTGATATTCAGCCTGTATTGAAGCTCCCCAATGCGCTTTTTCGGATTGTATGGGATAGAGACAATAGCATGGGCCCATATTGCAATTGCTACGGGAACTAGCTAGTTCCAACGTTCTCTGATGTACCTTTGCATACATCGCTGTAAGCTGTTTTCAGGTCTTTTCTCCACCAAGTTCCCGTATATTTTGCTTTCATTTGGGTTCATAGTTTTCAGTTAATTAAAAATAAATTCTCCAATACTCACAGAAAATAATTCTCTGAAACAGAATCGCTCTGAAAACACATAGTATTATTTGTAAAATTATTATAGTTGTTGACGTGGGAATAAATTTATAGATATTTCAAAAGTATTATTATAACAAAGAGAAGAGTTGATTATTCGGAAAACAACTTAGGCGTTGACACCATTTTAGTGTAACCAGGAAACGAATAAGAAAATTTCGACGAGAAACAAAGAATTGTCTGGTTTAACACAGCAGAATACTTTGAAATTTTTTAGCAAAACACCTATTCGAATAGCAGAAGGTGTCTAGTCAGTGTTGGTTATTTGGCGAAACGCAAGTAAGCAAAAGGGATATACATTATAGAGACATAGACGTCGAGGTGCTATTGTAACACATTTACCATCAGTACTAGCAATTTTGAGTGATTCTGCCATCATAACATCAGTTAAAGGTGATATAACAAACAGAATAGCAACACACATCAATGAGTGATGCAAAAGACACATCGGACAATTTGAGTCCAGATTTTGAAAATCTAAACATTCGAACGCCCAAGGCGGGCAATACTGAGAGCACTCAGTCGCCACAGAGGGTATCACATTCACAGATAAATGGCGATATTCAGGCCAGGATATTGGCGTTTCAACAAAAGAGAACAAAGCCGGTGAATGGTGGACACGGGACGTTAAATACGATGTCAAAATCTACCAGCCATTTGAGTGAAGCCCCGGACAAACCATTACCACCATTACCACCATTACCACCGTTACCTTCTTTGCCTCCATTGCCTACTATGCTGGCACAACAAAGATCTTACTCTCTGGGAGATACTGGCAATGCATGCATGATTCCTTCTCCGATGGAAACGGAAAATAAACTGAGTACGAACCATGCTATGAACCGAACCATGAACCAATCTATGGGTCAAGTTATGGGCCAAGGAATTTCTAGAACATCAAGCTTAAAGAAACAAGAATCACAACAACTACCATTTGAATTACTGAAGAAGCCATCGTTATCTCAAAGAAGAGGAATGAAGCTTAATTTGAGCGAAATGAGTAGTCCCAATAGTACTAGTTCTCCGGATGACACGAGTCCTATAGGTGATGCTAAAGAAAACCTGGTGTTTCTGAACGCACCAAAGGGAGATGCCCTTGATAACAATGGCATGAATACTACTGGTGACTTAACGAGAAGGCTTTCAGAAAGAAAAAATAAACCTAACTTTAAATTGAATTTGGGTAATACAGGAGGTCCTGGAGCTAGTGGCATGAATCCACAATCGACTTCAAATTCAAATTCAAATTCTACCGTCTCATCATTGACTTCTTCTGGGTCATCGTCTACGATGGCCACTAACAACGAAGCAAGCCAATCCAAGAAGCCTCAATTGCAAGGGTTGTTTGCAAATTATTCGAAATACGTCGACATAAAATCTGGATCGTTAAATTTTGCTGGTAAGGCCTCTTTACATTCAAAGGGGATCGATTTCCTGTCAGGATTGCTGTTTCGGATTTCGCTAGAGGAATTGGAATTCCTAGAAGAATTAGGACATGGTAATTATGGTGTTGTTCTGAAGGTTTTACATAAACCAACAGGGGTGCTTATGGCCATGAAAGAGGTTAGATTGGAATTGGATGAAACAAAATTCACTCAAATCCTAATGGAATTGGAAATCTTACATAAATGTGATTCGCCATATATTGTTGATTTCTATGGAGCTTTCTTTGTTGAAGGAGCTGTTTATATGTGTATGGAGTATATGGATGGAGGTTCGTTGGATAAAATATATGGCAAAGACGATGGTGTCAATGATGAAGCATGTCTTGCATACATAACCGAATGCGTTATAAGAGGATTGAAGGAATTAAAGGATGAGCATAATATTATTCACAGAGACGTGAAGCCTACAAATATTTTGGTCAATTCTCTTGGAAAAGTAAAGCTATGTGATTTTGGTGTTAGTGGTAATTTAGTTGCATCGTTAGCGAAAACCAATATTGGTTGCCAATCTTATATGGCGCCAGAAAGAATTAAGTCGTTAAGTCCAACCGATAATACCTATTCTGTTCAATCTGATATCTGGTCTCTAGGATTAAGTATTTTGGAGATTGCGGCAGGCCATTATCCTTATCCAGCTGAAACTTATGGAAACATATTTTCCCAATTAAGTGCCATCGTTGACGGTGACCCTCCAAGATTGGATCCTAAAACATTTTCTAAAGACGCTCAATTATTTATCAAAAGCTGTTTGAATAAAAACCCGGATTTGAGACCTTCATATGCTACATTGTTAAAGCACCCATGGTTGGTAAATCACAGGGATGTTGATCCTCATATGGATAAATTTGTAACCAAGAAAATGGAAGAGCTCGAACAAGAAAAGAACAAAAAGAATTTGAGCAGATCCAATAGTGTTACTTCCTCAACTACCAGTGCCAAACCTCCAAAAGAGAATGTCCGCTCTTTATTGAAAGGAAAGGTCCAAGCTCCTGCTCTACATAGAGGTGGACTAATGAATTCGAATAGAAACAGCGTTAATCGATAATTATGATTTAATGATGTTTCAACAGAATTTATTAACCAAACATATTTGTATTATATTTTCCGCTTTGTTAATTTATTAATTAGTAAAAACAAGAACATAACCAACTTTTTATATTGTAATTACATTTGCTATCCTCAGTGAAGAATTGGGTTTACATTCAAAGATATTCAAAGATTCTTTTATCTTTGACGAACTAGAAGAGGCTTCTACTTCTTTTCTTCTAACTTGGTAGTTATGTATTGTTATACTCCTTTAATAATTGTGTTGTGTATGCATAAATTATATTATATCGAAGTACATTATCGAGATATCTTCGACTAGCGGTTTGTAAAATCTTAGCCCATTAGTTGTTTCTTGCAGGCATGTACCCTCTAGATTATACAGACATGTCGCGCGACATTTTGTTCTGAATGAAATCGAGTTAACCCTTGATCAATAAGGATACTCTAGAGCAGAAATAACATCTTCAAAGACAATTATAATGTTACAAATAGAACATAATAACTTATTGATTCAAAATACTTTGACGGATAGAATTTTTCCTAGCCCGGATGCTCCATTGAAATCTTTAGATAGAATTGTCTCCGATTTTGACTTTACAACGTACCATATTTCGACATTACCAGATAATAAGGAATTGATCCTTATTTCTGTATACTTAAAGTGCTGGAATGATTTAGTTAATTATGGAGTTGAAGCCTACTTGGAAAACAAGTATTCCAAATATGAAGGACCGTTAACTATTTTACCCAGCAAAGATATCGAGTCTAATTATAACTACTCAATGGTGTTGGATTTGAGTCAATTAAGTAGTAAAGATGATGAATTCAAGAACCAATTGATTGAGGATTTATCATTTTTGAAAAGACATTGCATGGCTGCCCCATTCGAACAAGCTTTTAGCAGATATGACGAATTAAGTGAAACTTATGCTAGCAGTAACACGTATGCGGAGGAGATTCAAAGTGAATTAAAAAATGAGCAAGTATTAACTATTAATTATCGTGGTTCAGATGAAAGTATCTACATTAAGCCTTCGTTCGATAGAGTTACCGTAATTTTCTCTACTATTTTCAAAGACGAAACCGATAAAATCTTTGGTAAAGTTTTTCTTCAAGAGTTCGTCGATGCAAGAAAAAGATCAGTTCAGAATGCCCCACAAGTATTATATTCCCACAAGGTACCACCGTTGGATATTCAACGGGTGGTAAAAAATTATGACGATGATAACAAGGGTTACGTTACATTTGTTTTATTTCCTAGACACTTAATTAAAGGGGATAGAAGAGATAATTGTATTTCTCATATTCAGTTTTTCAGAAACTACTTTCATTATCATATTAAATGTTCTAAAGCGTACATGCATTCAAGAATGAGATTTAGAGTTAAAGAATTCTTGAAGGTCCTAAACAGAGCTAAACCAGAAAACATCGATGACGATGGTAAGGCGATTGAAAACAGAAAGACAGCCAGTGGTAGAAGATTCGACTCAACCAGGGTTTGAGTCTTGAAAATGACATACTAGAATTTATGTATAATCAGTAACGATTGTTCACACTTGTTTTGTGCAACAGAAACCAATAAATTTACCGAATTTAGTTTATTAAATACTTACAGACTCATCAAAATATATACTTTGTACAGCACCTTTATTACCTAACTATCTTTAGGCTTCTTAACACCGTATTTTGATCTCGAAGTAGTTCTGTTAGCCACACCTGCTAAATCAAATGCTCCTCTCACCAAACGATATTTCACACCTGGCAAATCTTGCACTCTTCCTCCTCTCACTAACACAACATGATGCTCTTGTAAATTATGTCCTTCTCCTGGAATTAAACACGAAATAACGTTACCGTTTGATAATCTTACACGACAACACTTTCTTTGTGCTGAATTAGGTTTCTTTGGCTTCACAATCATAACACGCAAAACCACCCCTTTCTTAAACGGGTTTGTATCCAAATGTGGTGCCTTAGAAACATATGGCTTGACAGGTTTTCCATGTCTACCACTCTTTATTTGGTTTAACGTGGCATATCTTTTTTGTTGATTCAAAAGATTCAACTGGTTATTTATAGGAATATTACTTCTGATAGACGCCAAATAAGATGTTACAGGTGCTACTCTGCTGAACGTGGTTGCAGACTTGATTGGAGTCCTGCAAATATTTACCAATGATCTAATCATTCCGTTCTTTAATGCCGTTTGTCTACTTTAATATCGTTAGTATTCTAATTACGTCCCGGCATTGAAAAATTAATCGCAGAAGAAAAAGTCGTGCGTCTTTGTTAGCGATGTTCAAAAATTCAACATCCACTTAAAACCGATTAATTTTACTAGACATACTATTAAACACTACAATCAAACACATTAGATACATCATGTTTAGATCTACTTTATTGAGAAGCTTTAGAACCCCATTAGTTAGACAGCCAATTGCTCCTGCGGCTGTTTCCATAACACAACCATCATTTGTTCGTTTCTACGCTGGGTTCCCAGCTTTATCTAGAGATCTTGCCAAAGAAAGAATCGTGGAGTTATTAGAAGGATACGATAAGGTGGACAGCGCTAAGGAAATCACTGAAGAAAGTGCATTTGTACAAGATTTGGGTTTGGACTCGTTAGACGTTGTCGAAGTTGTCATGGAGGTAGAACACGAATTTAACATCCAAATTCCAGATCACGAAGCTGACACATTAAAGACTGTAGGCCAAACCGTCGACTACATTCTTGCCCAACCGGATGCTTGTTAGGACTCCCACGAGTCTGGACTACAATTGTGCCGGAAATCGTGTTAGTACACATGCATTGTTTTTCATTCTTATTTTACCATCTTGATTTCATGCTTCAATAGTACATATATGTGGTTGAATGTGGTTCATAATGGGAATGATAGAAGCCTTTCGACGAAGCTACGCTTGCTTTAACCATCTACGTTAATTGAGGTATATTTCATCATCATTTGTGATGGCTATATATCCGTATTTTATAGTCAAAATTTTAAATTATTGTATACTACTAGCTACTGTAGATGAACTCCTAGCCGAAGGACCGTAAGATTTCTTGAGCTATTTGTCCTGTGAACGGTTCATATTCTGGTACGTAGGCATCGTATGCTTGATAAATTCTATAAACTAAATCACGTGCTATTTTTCAGCCAATCGAAATCCGATTAAATTAATCCACTACAATTGATATAATAAAACATTCTACTACAACTATCTACAGTTAACTTTTATAAATATTGAAGAATGGTTTCTGTAAGTATTATTGGATTAGAAGAATTATTTATGTACCTGGCCAGTAATTCGTTTGAAACATAATAAGATGAAGATTTACTAACGTGAAAAATTAAGTACATTAGAGCTCCAACCTATAAGACAGTTAAATCCATCGCTGGTTTAAACTTGCCACTTATCAAGCAATACGTACCTAACTTAATGATCTGGGGAGGTGCTGCTGCTGCAGGTGTCGCCACTTTCACTGAAGGTATTCCATTATTCAAGGATACTTTCTACACTAAAATTCCATACTTTGGTCAACACTGGGTTTACAATCCAGATCCAGAAGAAGTTCCTGTCTAATTATGCATACTTAGTTATATGGGATTATGTGCTATAATATTTATTTACATAGTTAGATTTCATTGAAATAATAAACACTAGAATAATATTTACATTCATGTAAGTGTATTTAAGGTATGTAAGAAAGAGTTTGACCGTCAAATTCCCTTTTAACGAATTCATTCTCTATTAAGTACTCAAGATTGGACTTGAGGTCTGTTATGGTACATGGCCCATTTTTTTCTACTAATGGTAGGGTTTGGTTCAATAAATCTAGATACGAGATTTGTTTGGCACTTTTCATCACCCGAACTAAGGCACTTCTAAATTCGATACTTCTATTTCTTTCAAACGCCTTTGTTGCGCCGCTATCAAATAATCCGGTTGATATTTCTCTATCTTTTGAAAGAGGAATTCTTATCTTTGTTGCCTTATCAGTAAATGTTGAATTGAAAGTGTACGTAGCATTATCCTTGAGTAAAATTCTGTATTTATCCGACGATAATGACCCAAGTACCTTTTTTAATAGCTTATCACTTATATTTGAAAGCGCTAGTATTTCTTGGTAAGTATAACTGTTTTTGTCATTGAATAATAAAATGACAATTGCCTGCAATAAATTTACATCTAATTCCTTCTCGCCATTTTCAAAGTTTGCTTTGATAGTTAGTTGATGCAAAGGATAATGACTCCAATCAAGAGTACGATTTTTTAGTTTTTCATCCGAATTATGATACAACGCTGTAAAATTATCAAGTATAGTTGTGAGCTGAGACAGTAATATAATATCTGAGTCCAATTTAGGCATTTCGGGCCAGTGCTTTTGTTCTAAGACTAAAGCAGTAAAATCAACAGGGCTATCATCCAAAGTCATCAGAGAATATTTTTCTTTTGACAACTCTAAATCTTTGAACATTATTTGTAATCCAACAGTTTCTTCCCCATCACCAATAAGCTTCAAGAATGATTCTACTAACTTCCTCTCAAGATTATAATTTGGAGATTTTCCTAATAGTAATCTTTTCGATAACTCCTTCTTGTAATGAGAGATGAAGTCATTTTTATTATTTAAAGCCTTAAAGATAATTAATACGTTTTGTTGAAATTCATTAAAGGATAAATTTATACTTTCGTCTTTGTTCGATTTTTTATTAATATTTTTGAAGAATGAATCACAATACTTACATAACTGGAATATTATTAGAGTATTAATCTTCTTCTCGTTGAATGATTTCGTAAAGGACTTTCTGACTTCAAATTCAAATAATTCATTCTTGTTAAATTTATCACCAGCAATGCTCTTGTATTTCAAATTGGATTCAACTAATAATGGAATTATATTTTTCAGGTTTGACTTATTACTATCGATTAGCTCTTTAATGGAGTGTATTATATGCTGACCCCATTCGTAAACAAAAATTGACATTGCATCTAGTTGATATTCATCTATGGATCTCCGACAATAATCATATATGATCTCAAACTGTCTTAAGTTTTTATCTTGTACCATAAAGGGTATACAGCTCTTAATTATTGTATTGAAATTTTGAAATATTAAAATCCACTTGAGTTTCAGTAAAAATTCTATTAAAAACTCTTTTTCGTAACCGCAATCCTTAAAAAAGGTCATTTCATTTGATATCTTTGTTAAAGCTATATGTATGTATGTTTCAGGCTTCTCAATCCATAAGTCTTTTAATGAATTATAATGCGATATTAACAGATTTATAAGATCAGTATGTAGCTTGATTTGGTGACTAAAATTCAATTTCACCAATACTGTTGAGAGTTGTTTAGCGAGTTTTAAATCATTGATATCCTCGAATTCACTTACTTTTTTTAACAATTGTATATGCTTTTGAAGAGTGATATCTGCTAATCTATTAGTGCCTTCATTATTATCCGCTAAAAGCTCCTCAACAAACAAAGTCATCCCGAACTCTAAGATCATTTTTCTAGAAGGATGTTGCATTAAATAGCACCGATCCAAATAAAGAAACAACTTACTCAACAATCGAAGTTTGTGTTTCCATTTTTCATATATTTCCAAATATTTCGTTATTGCTTCATTCAATGTTAACAGACTATCCTCTAAGACCCTTCTAACATCAGGTTTTATAATATAATGGAAATGATCTTCCAATTTTAATTTCAAATGATCTGCCAATATTGACTGCTCAATATGCTTAAATCTGCATAAGGATTCCACACCTCTGTAGTACACATCGAAGCTATATTCGAGCCTTGATTCTTGTAAAATCAAGTCTATAACCAGATGTACTAAGATCTTAACCTTCTCTTTTTGAACTGACAAGTATGATTTGTTAACTTGTGTTATATTCGGCTTCTTCCGCTTATTATCCTTTCGAAGACTAAATTCATGTCTGGAGTGGCTATTAGATAAATGAGATGACGTCGGTGTTTTAGAAATTGAAGAGTTTGTACCACCAAAATCTAAAACTTCTGACCAAGTCTCTTCGGTCATAATATGTCGTATACCTGTAATGTTCTATTTGTTTGGGTATTAAGTTTATATGAATGTTAATATGATCTTTTTAGTGAACTTTTTTCGTTATCGCGATATGTAAAGAATCAAAAATTGTATGCTAAATAAATTATATTAATACATAGCTAATCAAAATGACAGAAAATACAGATGGTGATTCGTTTAATACCCCAAATATAACAGAAATAAATGATCCAAAACAGCTTACAACGGTCTATAAGAAGAACGGGTCATTCGATCAACGTAGAAAGTTATTATTAGAAGATTTTAAAAAATCAGAAACTCATTCGAACTTGCTATTGAAATTGAAATTGATGGTAGAAAATAAAATAAAAAATGACCCGTCAATACTAATGAAGAATAAAGGTAAAATGGGAGCATTGATACAGGGTGGTATTATAAATGATCATATGCAACAAAAAACTGTGAATTCCAAAAACGATAGTAGCTTATTGAGTATAGTGGATAAAGATATTCAAGAGAAAATAATAGACTCGCCAGAATTCCATAAAGAATTGAAGGATGAATTAAAGAATACAAAAAGAATATTATTAGGTATAAGTGATGAAGAATACGCAAAACAACTAGAAGAGGAAAAACGCCAAAAACAATTGGAATTAGAGGAAATAAAGAGACAGGATGCCGAAAAAGAATTAGCATACAAAAACAATTTCAAAGTTAAGAACCTTAGTACGAGCCATAAAGTCACGAAACCACCTAGGTTTAACTTCTCAACGAATAGGATCAATGATAGGCATGCAAGAGATAACTATCAGAGTCCTGGTAATGATTCTTCCAGTAATGCTAACAAGAATAATAGTAATAATAGTGCTAGTGAGGATACTAAACAAAAGCAAAATGTTCCTTACTTAATGTATTAGTATATAAAATTAGGAATATATTTAATTACAAACAAGAAAAAAGACAATAATGCATTTCAAAACATTATAGAAAACAATGAATAGAAATGCATTAATCATCGGTATCAAAAATTTCATTAGCAATAAGCATCAACTCTTCAACAACTTTACTCTTATAACTTAAATCTTGAGGGCTCATTGAATTATCATTCAACAATGCTGGTCCCCATATTATGGCTAAACTCTTAGTTGTCATTCTATTTGGAGCTTCGTCAGCTGCAACTTTATTTAAATGGAATATCAAAGCTCTTAATGTAAAGTAAGCACCATCAGGTAGATTAAAAACAAGGTGATGCAATTTTTTGGCAATATAGGTTTCATCCAAGGATTTGACTGTTTCAATAAATGACTGATAATATTCTTTGGTCAATAATGGCTCTGGTAAACTAGTAAAATAACACTTTAATAATGATGCAATGCAATATATGTCTGCATCTAACACATTACTTGCATCGATATTATTACCTATCAACAAATAATTAGTAAATTTTTGATCAATAGAATCTTTCAAGTTTTGGACTGTAGTAACATTACCACTCTTTCTATAGATTCCCTCGATGTCCATGCCGTAATTCTCAATTACTTCAATGCATTTTTTGACTACCAATGGAACATTATCAATACCTGCAAATTGAATTACATTCTCGATTGAAGCACCAAATGTTGGTTGCGTTGCTTGGTTTAATTGCGAACTTATTGATCTTGGACCATTCAAATCAGGGGTGTTAGGACTGCTTGCTGGATCCAACGAACTATATGTCTGGTTACTTAGCTCATTATCGACGTGTTCATGTGAATCAGAATTAAGCTTAGATGCTTGTGCGTTTTTGTTTGATGGGGCTGAAAAGGATGAATTGGTAGTGTTATTGGACACATTAGCATTGTTTATTGCTTTGGGATTGTTTGTTATGTTCTCGTTACGGTTGCTGGTAGAATTATTAAAGCCAGAAGCAACATTTGTATTATTGGTACTATTACTGTTATTCAAGAAGGGTTTGTTAGGCTTCTGTGTCTTGGCTATCGACGGATGCACTCTGTATTCAACTGGGATGAGTGATTTATTGGATGGCTGCTTCTCATACTTAATCAAATAATTATATAAGTCTTTTTCGTTATCGATAGAAGATGCTAATGCTTTCATAGAAGTTTTTGATGAACCTTCTTGTCTCAAAGGTGAAATTAGAACGCCTGAATTCATAATCAAATTCTCATTCCACGTTGCATATTTTTGCAATTGAACATTCATAGCAATATCCATTTCCAAGATTAAGTTTTTTAACTTCTTCGAACTGGCTGGCCTGTGCATCATCAAGATTTCGTCTTTCAACTTTTTACAAGTTGTAACTCTCAGCTTATAATCTTGATCAGAAGCATCGACCTTTCTTTGTAAATCATCTTCCTGTTGTTCTGCAGATTTGTTCTTCAATGAAAAAGATTTCTTATTTGGATCAGATGTTTTCAACTTTTCCAAATCATCGCAGAGATGAAAGTATTTTTGTTTTGCCTTTTCAGCTGCCATTATGGAGTCCAGGCATTCCTTTTCTTTTCTTTTACTTTCTTCTTTTATAGTCTTTCTTGATCTCGAAATTGTGCCAACTAACGATGTCAATTCATCATACATAACGTTCAACGCCTTAACATATGAACTACCCACATTAAATAATTTCTCGTCAAATTCAATAATTGAGTCCAATTTATTACTGAAAGAGTCATTTTTTAATTTAGCTGAACCCTTCATAGTGGTTCTTGTATGAGAGGCAAATTTCTTCAATTGATTGTAATGTTCATCTTCGATTAATGCCTTCTTCTTAACAAATTTGGAGAATTCCTCTCCAGTAGTTATACTCTGTTTGAGCCTGTTTAATAATACATCTAAACTCCCATCGCTATTAAGAAAATTCTGTATTCTATCCTGGTCTAACAATGTAGATGATTCAGCATTTGTACTCATCTTTTAATATCAATCTGTTAACTTAAAGAACAGCTGTTTTTACTTAAAAAACCTATTTATGAATTGATTTTAGACAACGAACCGAGCGCGGTCTAAGCATTCAAGATTCAGACGTGAATGATGTTGATAATTTTCAATTTATAGCCATAGATGAAGAGCTAAGATTATTAGACCATTACATGGGAGGAATTTATATCTATTTATCGAAGAACTATACTAAATATTATAGCACTCGGCATTATGTAGATTAGCCGAGTGAGTTGTTAAATGAACCTTAGTAGAAATCAACCAAATGATAAGGGAACAGGGTTGTCATATATAAGTTAAGTATACTTGCACTGAACACAGCAAGTACAAGTAGTCGCAAGGAAAATGGTGATCAAGCTTAGCTAAAAATCGTGCTACCTCTTTTCTCGTCGTCACCGCCAAAGGCAGTAACACCATGTTCCATATTAGCAACCGAGAATTCTAAATCGTCTACCGTTATCATATCCCAGAACTTGTAGATCATCATAACCGTAAAGACGTTACAAGCACTTCCAAAAAACAACCCGTCGATGTAATGGGAAGCACCACGACAAATATCGTCACTAAATTCATATGTCAATACTTGGCCGGCAACAAAGAAGAATACCCCCAATAAAATGGCACCCAAGGGCCAGTATGAATCGAGAGCAAAAACAACAAGTACTATCTGCGATATGACATAAAATGCCAATATAATTGCGTTAATAAGGTATGTGATCACAAACATGGCCGTCGTCTTTCTGCCGTCTAATGCAGTATCCCAACTCTTGAAAGTGATCAAAGCCACGATAAAGTTAACTACGAACCAGCAGAAACAGATCAATCTCAACGACCACATCGATTTTCTCGATCCATCCTCCCAGAACTGGAAACATAATAGACCATTGTATAAGATACAGATACACGATGCACTGGCTAATCCTAACTGAACGGCCACAAAATAGGCATAACTGCCTGATGATGGTGGCGATACACCACAATCAACAACTAATGAACTGACAATCAAACAAATAATAAGATAAAAAAAGAAAAGCATCTCAGTTCTACCTATGGCTGTGTACTTTGCTCTGACGTTAAATATAATAATCAACAAGATTAACAACCCTCCAAAATGAACAAATGCATTTCCTATTTGGAACACCATAGTGTTGGCCAACTCTACCGATCTAGCATAGCAATCTGGAACTATACCTCTAGTAAAATATGACGTCTCATTGACTGATCCTACCACGGAACATAGAGGTAAGGAAGTAATATTACATATGGTATCAAAATTTCCAAATGCCATCTCGTTCTATAAACCTCTAAATAGCGTTGTATATTCTTGGTATTCTATGATGTGGATTTTAAAATAAAAAACGTATACTAAATCAGAATTTTTTAAGAAAACAAACGAGGCGATATTTTTAGATTTCCATTTACGCAATCGAGCCATAAATTAAATATATTGAAGTAGGACTACAGGATTCAATATCAAAAACAAATTGATTATATATGAAATAGAACGTAAGCACATAAAAGTTGTATAAATAAATAGATGACATATGACAGACTAATACCTAACCGTGAATACCTATGAATTGAAATAGGAGAATACTATGTACAAGCAACCACTAATACTGATATGGTGGTGGTGGTGGCACCTCGAAAACATTATGCTGCGGCGAACTGCAATTTTGTCTTAGCCTAGCCTTATCAAAATCCAATTTCTTCCATTGATCGATGTTCTTCGAATCAACGGATTTGTTATTGATGGACTTGATGTCAATGTAATTGTTCGATTTTTTATTGATTAATCTGTCATCATCATTTTCGATATGGGAAGTGGAGATCTGTTGATTGCTGGTGAAGTTGAAGTAGTTGTTACCCAATCCAACACCACGTAGCAAGGAAGAATTAGGGTGGTGGGGAGAATTCGTATTCGAGTTACCGTTGGCATGGAAATGTGAATGCGAGAGAATGGGCTTTGAAGTGTCGATACTCATATCCCTTTTACACCTCATTGGTTTAGGTTGCTTTAAATCAATCAAATTCGCATGTTCTAATGAAACGGGACTTTCAAAGGTAGAATGTTCGATGGAGGAATGTTCCATCGAATCATCTATCAAAGTAGACACTTCGCTGTATTCTGGGGTCTGATCCAAAGGATTAGAACTACTTGTCTTCTTGGATTTCTTTCCACCTAGTTTGATGACCCTCCTTTTAGGCTTTGACCCATTGTTATTGCTGCTCAATTTATTATAATAGCTGTTGGTTTGAATGCTGGAGATTTCGGTCAAAATATTATCGATGTTGTTATTATTATTAATTAACAAATCAATTGGAATGCAGTTATTTGTTTGAGAGGGAGCAATATTGCTGTTGACGTTAACATCAGGCAAATTAAGATTTAAATTCAAAGTACTGATCAAGTTCGGCAAGTGTTTGTTAAACTTTTCCAAGTGTGATCTTTGGACAATATTCTTAAACTTTGGAATACTCAAATTTAAGGTTTCTCTTGAATTGAAAAGGTTCATGTTCTTTCGTAAGTTGGTGCTGGAATAATTGAATTCTGAATTGACATCATTTATGGATATTTTCTCTAAGTTTTCTGTATCGAGATTGTTCATCTTGCTCTTTAATTTAGATTGCAAGTCACTGAAATTGGATTCGTTCAATGAGGTATACTTCAATGACAATTCATGGATCAACGTTGGCAATGTTTCCCTGAATAAATCTCTGATCTGGTTTTCAATCTGGTTTTGCAAAAAATTGGCTAACACTTGTACGGTATCGAAAGTTGATGATACCTTGATCGAATCCAATGGATCATTTCTAAACACAAGAGTCAATCCCTTGGTCTGACTAAACACGATTATCCCAATCCCCGATATCTTGATGTCACTAAGTTTCAAATCTAACGGTAATGCAAATGGATCATTACAGAGAAGAAAATCCGGCGTCACGAAATTGTTCATTTCATCAAACTGATTCACCTCTCTGTCCAATGAATTCGAACTATATATCTTGAGTGGGTTGGCTTGAACCTTCGTATGCAACGTCAAATGGAAATCGCCTTCGTAGTTGATCTTAAAAATACCTCTAAACCTATCTTTATCCAATTCTCCTATCTCCAAGATCTCAAAACTGGGCCCCACCTTTCCGAAATTTAAATCTTTAATCTGAATATCCGACGCAAGGATATTAGGTCTCTTCCCCGAATTCAATGCATCCGTCAACAATTCCTTCGTCCACGAGCTTAGTGATTCGGTCTCTAGCGAGTTCCAATTCACATTAAATGACATTTTAACTTATAATGTGTGTAGTTTTACTCAAAACCCTGACGGTTAAATTTTTTTTTTGCGATGTACAAACACAGAATAATTTCTAACCTTATGATTTATATGCTATTTCAGATGTCTTATTGTAATACTATCCTTAATGTTCCACTATTGCTTGAATCTAATGCTATACGCTTTGTAAATTTAAACCGGTTAATTTCACTAATAAAGAAGTATAAACTTCCCATTAGTCATGTAGAGGGAGTAGCTTTAAAATGCAAAATCGTGTGATACATAAAACTTACACAAAATCGATTTTTTTTTTTTTCTCCCTATACTACCCGGCTTTGCGTGATATTTGCTTATTGACCCGATTAGTACCGCCGGGATTTAATTATATTGATTTATTATGTAAGCATCGAACAAGATTTGAAAATTGGGACAATTATGTAAGCTTATGGTAATAAGTACTTGCATAGACTAAGAAACCAGTTAATCATCTCATTGGCATAGAACTAACGAGAAGAAACTAATAGAATTGCATTGTTGATGGAGAAAACGAGTGTCTACGACTTCAAGCCGTTAGATGCATACGGCGAGGTGTATGATTTCAATCAATTGAAGGGGAAAGTGGTGGTGATTGTAAATGTAGCCAGTCTCTGTGGATTTACACTGCAGTACAAAGATCTTGAATATTTGTATAAAAAGTATAAGGAGAGGGGATTTGTTGTGCTTGGATTTCCCTGCAATCAATTTGGGAATCAAGAACCGTATACCGAGCAAGAGATTTTGCAGATCTGTGAGAAAAAGTTTGGAGTTTCTTTTCCTATAATGGACAAGATTGAGGTTAACGGAGAGTGGGAAAATCCGCTTTATGGGTATTTGAAGAGTGAGAAACGGACGTCTCTCGGATTCAAAGGAATTAAGTGGAATTTTGAGAAATTTTTGATAAGTAGAAGTGGCAGAGTGGTCAGACGTTACGATTCGACTGTAATCCCATTAAACTTCGAAAAGGAAATTGTAGAGCTACTAGACGTAATTCACTGAAAGCGATGTGGATCACTGTATAATGTATATAATGTATATAACATGTAATATATGAATAACGAATACGAAATCATTTTTTGGCTTTCTTCTTCTTGGTGTCTTTGGTGTCTGGTGTTTCTTCTTTCTTTCTCTTGTTGCTTACGGCATTAGGATGTATTTCTTTTAAAACACACGCCAAAAGTGTGGTACATCTTCTTGAGAGTTCTGCAGCATTTCTTGACTGCAAGAAAAAGTCGAACTGAAATAATGGAGAATCTCTAATGGCATCTCTAATTCTTTCGTAAATATCAGGTCTGTCGAGTCCAAATCTGTACAATTGTACCAACAAGAATCTGTCTTCTTCTTCTGAAAATGTTCTCTTGTTCGTGGATGCTGGAGGGAATTTCAATACTAATTCTTGAAGTGGGTATTTGTATTGAGCTAATTTTCTGCGCAATGATTCCTTTTGCAACCTATTCTTAATGATCTTCTCTTCTCCCATTTCAATTTGGTTGATGTATCTTTCGTACCCTTCAATTTCTTCATAACAAGTCCAAAACTTCTTGGCATATTCCCTCACATCTTCATCAGTCTTGTCTTCGAACTCGGTAGCAATTAACAGGATTGAATTACGACCATATTTTGAACAAACTTGAATAAAGTGGGTGAACTCTCTTCTATTCCAATTACCAAATCCTTGAGTTAATAATTCCTCCTTTAATTCCTTCTCTTCATCAGTCAAAGGCCGAGAGTTTTCAATCTCTTCCTGTTCCAATTTCTGTTCTATTTGTCTTTCTTTTAAAGTCTTAGGGTTACCAGCCTTCAAAGGAACTTGGTATCTTATTTGTTTTTTGTAATAATTTTTTTCGAGTTCATTCAATTCGAATAGTTTAGTAGGATAAAATTGATGATCAAATATGTTGAGTTGTTTTGGTGGTTTTGGACCTGACTTAACATGAGATCTTCCCCCAGTATTCAAAACATCCTTATAATACATATCAATGGAATAATTTTCTTTACGCTCTCTCTTACCAGGGTTGATCCATCCATGACCTATATCGCCGATGGTTGAAGTTTCCTTTTTCTTGAAATTTTCTCCATTCCATTCATATACTGATTCATCGTTCGAAAAATTTTGTAAAGCACTCAAATCTAACTTTTCATACTTTTTATTCAACTCCTTTGTCTTGCTTTCTGAAGAAGCCAAAATAGAGTCGATATCAACGTCATCTGCATTTTCGCCATTTGCATCAGAATCTTTACTAAACATTTCTGCTGCACCATGTTGAATCATCGTTAATAATTCATCCTTTGATGTCGCTTTATTACTTTGTTGACCAATATTTCCTGCATTTCTACCTTGTTGAATAACTAATTGATCAAGTCTTAGTTTTTGAGTAGCTCTCTCTAACACCTTTTCTTCGATTGCATTTTCGGTAACAAATCTGAAAACTCGAACTTGTTTTGTTTGACCAATTCTGTGAGCTCTATCCATAGCTTGTAAATCGGCCTGGGGATTCCAATCTGAGTCGAACAATATCACAATATCTGCAGTCGTTAAGTTGATACCTAAACCACCAGCCCTTGTGGTTAATAAGAATACAAATTTGGAGGATCCTGGCTCATTATATTCATCGATCGCATTAACTCTATCCGCATGGTCAGTTTGACCATCGATACGACAGTATTCATGATCTCTGAACATACAATAATCTTCCATTATATCCAACATTCTGCTCATTTGCGAAAAGATCAAAACTCTTGATCCTTCTTGTTTAAACTTTTTCAATAATTTATCTAATATAATCATTTTCTGAGAATTGTAGACTAAATGTTCATCTGTGGTAAACGGTGGACCTGGTTCTGCCCCTTCAAATAAATAAGGATGATTACAACATTTTCTTAATTGCATTACAATGTTTAGTAATCTTGTCTTCGATTCCTTCTTATTAGCACCGTTAACGGCATCAATATCCTTTTCTAAAATCTTTTGGTACCACTTTCTTTGCATATCAGACATCGAAACATAAAGATTGACTTCTTGTTTAGGTAATAAGGACTTTTCAACATCAGATTTAATACGACGTAATAAAAAAGGCTGCAAGACTTTATGTAACTGCAATATTACGTCTTCTTCCTTACCATTTCCATGCTCGTCTTTGTTATCATTTTGGAACCATTGATCAAATGTTTCTGAGTCGCCAAAAATATCAGGAAGAATAAAATTCAACAAAGCCCATAATTCATGTAGGTTATTCTGCAACGGCGTACCAGTTATTAATAACCTATTTTTGGAATAAAACATTCTTATAATTTGGGACAACAAAGATTCTTCATTTTTAATTCTGTGGGCTTCATCAATTATAATGTATTCCCAAGCAAATTTCCTAAGCGATGCCTTTTCTCTTATAACAATTTCATATGATGAAATAACAACGTCAAAATCACAAGCAAGTAATCTTTTTTGGATTAATTCATGCCTCGAATCTTTATCACCTTGTAAAACCAAAACCCTAACATCAGGGGTCCATTTTGCAAATTCCCTTGCCCAGTTATCTAAAGTAGACTTAGGAACTATGATAATATGTGGTCCATTAATATTCCGCATATATCTTAAGTATCCCAAAAATGCAATGGTTTGTAAAGTTTTACCCAAACCCATCTCATCCGCCAAGATACCAGATAAGTTGTTTTCATATAGGGAAATCAACCAGTTCAAACCTTGAATCTGATATGGCCTCAATTTCCCATGAATATATCCTGGACTTTCAGTGAATTCAGTAATCGCTGGAGTCTCAACTTCGTCATTTAATAATTCTTCGTCTTCTTCCTTCTCTGTCTTACGTCTCCTATTATTAGCTTCTGTATGTTTATGACTCACTTCACTATTGTCAATACTGGCCAAAACCCTTTGAAAGTTTGGATCTCTATCAGCCTTAGCATTGATAAAGTGCTGAAATAAGTCTGTTAATCCAAGCAAGTATTTGAATCTCTTAGCAGTTTCATCAACATCAAAATGCTCCTTGTCTGAACGAATCAAATACTTAGCCTTATTAGATGCTATATTTGTGGTGGTTCCATCCAAATCTGTTGGTTTAAGAATTTCATTCAAGTCCAATGATGGAGTCTAAAACATGTTAGTCCTGATCAAGTATAATTTTTCATCCAAAGATAAACATCGTACATACGGTCACAGTTTCTGGAGTTGGTGATTCGTCCATTTCAATACCTTGGGTCAAATTCCCTGTTGTATCACTCATATCTCCTGGATGATTTGAGCGTAGTAAAGAAGTTATGTTACTTTCCTTTCGTCTTGCTGTTGATTAAAAAGGACAATGTTTATTCAAAAGTCGAATTGACTCAATTCCGAGACTTTTATTCCGGATATAATTCAACCTACTTTGCAATAGTATAAATGTATGAAACAGTCAACCCTATTATTAACTATACGCGGTACAACACGTCTCTAGTTGTTGGAAGTTTATGTAATAGTAACAAGGATTCAATTAGTGTATACAAATGAATAATAGCATGCATGCTATTTGGCCATACTAATTACCGTAGAATTAGGGACGCGTACAAATTGTGAGAACCTTCGGTTTCCTTGTTTCGTTCCTCCTCCGATATATTAGTGTTTTTTGGACCATTTTAATGTACAGCCATATGTGAAATACTCTTATATATAACGTATACTGTTTAGATGAAAGTACATAAAGAGTCTTGAATAATTTGTAATTATGCAACATTCTAGTATCTTTTGATTATGTATCTTGCATTTCAGGCTTTTATCTTTAGCAAGTCAAAACAACACGATTATATTTGTTCCAATCACATTTTTCAACGGTATAACTATGAAATGATTTCATTTTTGCATCCATTTTGGGTAACTAGCTCTAGCCTATGTTCCAAGTAGGAAGTCAACGATGGAAGTCGGTCTATGGTCTTGCACGTGCGGCTCATCTCAGATTTTTTGCAATTAACATGGACCAGATCTGATGATGGTACAAATCTACCACCTTCGATAGGAAGTAAAGACATGTGAAATAAGCCTAAATCAGACTCTTCATGTATTTAATTTTAAATTTGGGGCAGGATATTAGTTGAATCATTATAATGATTGTAGATTTTATCGTAGTTATCATTTATTTACAATTCCTACAGTTTTTTGCTAATTTATAGAAAGAAGAATCTTAAAAAAAAATAACTGTTAGGTAAAATACATCTATAGTTAGTCTATATAAACCGCGTCTCTAGAAAGTATGGTAACTTTCTTAAAAAAGTGTCGCCATTCTAAGGGATCACCTTTTGATTTTATGAATTCCACTTTTCTCAATGGCAATCGAATATCACACTTCAGAATCTTGATATAGCCCCTTAACGGCATTTTTGACCTTTCAGCTATAATATTAACAGTAATATAAATATGCTTCTGTTCAATCAATTCCTCCATTGAGAAATTATCAATACTTGTTGTTGAGACCCCTATTCTATGCAATGAGTCCCGTAATATAGGAACCAAAGATTCAATTGGTAAGATTGAAAAGAACCTCGTCATTCTTTCAGCTGTCTTAAAAGGCAAATTTTTGAATTCAAGTAGGTTCTTTTGCGTAGTCGACAATTGAGACATTCTGTATTGTGGAGTGTTCTTAAATTGCAAAATAGTAGGGTCTTTCGAAACTATGGCAAGCATTTCTTCGTGAGCATCAGAGATATCATTAATAAGCGGACTGTTTTTATGGGTGACGGGATCCTGCGTCGCTGAAATTACAGGAATTTCGAATTCATCGTCTATCATTACAGCAATATCGTTTGTGGGTTGAGAGTTAGAAATAAATTTCTTATTATTCAAAATATTCTTTTCTTGCTCTTGTGATGTCTCTGATAGAGTCGTTTTGATGTCTCCGTCAGATAAGCCAACCTGTAAGTTCGAAAGCAACCTTTCTGCTAGAACTTGAGAGTCATTACATAATTTGTTGGAATCCATGAATGAATTTTCTTGATTTACCCATGGATGCAACCTTATTTGATCCATAGTAAATCTCCTGCCAACATCAGGCTTAATTATCGATCTCAACAACGGTCTAACAGTTTGACTGAATTGGTTCCACGGAGTATCGAGTATTCTGCCATCAAAGTCAACATATTTGGTATATTCTTCGTCATATTTGTAGTTGGGTTCCTGCCAAGGTATTTGACCCGTCAACAAAACAAAGAGTACAATTCCACATGCCCATATATCACTCATCGTGGCATCATACCCATCATCACCAATTATTTCAGGAGCCATATATGGTGGCGAGCCACATTTCTCGTATGAAAGCCTCTTTTGGCTTCCTTTGCGTTTGAAAATTGTCGCCAACCCAAAATCTGCCAACTTCAAATTCCCATCCTTATCAAGGAGAATGTTCTCAGGCTTGATATCTCTATGTGCAACCCCTTTTTGGTGCATATAATCCACTGCATTGATTAATTGAGTGAAATAGAAGTTAGCCAACTCCTCATCTATTCCAATATCCGGCTCAATTTTATCAAATAAGTCTCCACTCTCTGCTAGCTCCATTACCATGTAGATCCACGTATTATCAGTACCAAACATATGAAGCTTTATCATATTTGGATGTCCTGAACATTCCTTATGAATGCTTAGTTCTAGACCTATCTTATTATCATCAACTCCCTTGCTATGGGAAATAGCTCTATGAATATATTTTATGGCTACCAACTTCAGTGGATTGTTCCTGATACTGGCGACCTTAACAACAGCAAAGGTTCCTTGACCTATTGTTTGCCCAACCGAAACATGCTTTAGCACAGGAAGGGAGTCTAACTGTGACAAGCGTTGACTGTAGTCCATTGAACGAAAGGTATCACGCTAGGTATGTTCTAGTCATTAAGTATACTTCCATTGGGATCAAATAGATGTTTCTATTTTGGTAATTATCGCACTACCATAGTGGCTATCACTGAATGCAGCATTACCTTTCTTGACAAGATTTAGATATACTCTCAAGCAACAAGAAGACTCAACAGGTTTAAAGATAGATAAATCATTATAGAAATAATCACTGAACATTTTAACATGTCTGATTTAATAAGAAAAAAACCACCGCCTCTGATAGAAGTTAATGATTCTATTGCCGAACTCGATAGTACAATCGATTCTTATATTGAAAAGTCACCCTTAACCAATAAATTTCGAGAGGAGAATCCAAACTTACACCCTGTGGGTGATACTGTTGAAGACATGGAAGACAGAAAATTTTCAATGGACCTGTCTATACTCGAGAAAACCCCAGAAAAAGCCGCAAGGCAGTCACCTCCTGCTTTACCCCCAAGATCTAATCTGAACGAAGAGGTACCACCAAGATTGCCTTCACGATCTGGTACAATTAGAGCGAGTATTAACAAGCTTTCTAGAAGGAGAAGCGAAGGTGGAAGTGAAGGCCGTGGCTTTACGCTAAAGTCATTTAATAGACTTTCTTTAAATACTCCAAGACCTCGTTCTCCAGAGTCATCTTCATACAAATCGAACGAGCAAAACTCGCTAACGTCTAGTCCCCATTCCCGTTCAAGTACATCTTCAATTACGAGTGATGATGATATATATACTAAACCTGATACACCATTCTGGAAGTACCACATATTGAAATTCGGTAAAGATCTATATTTGACTACAAACCCGGGATTAAAGCATATTTACTGTCGTAATGGACCCGGATATTATGTTGAAGTATTATATCCTAATAAATATAAGTATCATTCATCGCGAGAAGGATTTAAACTAGTCTTCAAAGATATTGCATCAAAGAATGGTGACAATAACCCCGAAATTATGGTAATCATCAAAGAATCTCTTGCAGAAGGTGGTAAATATAAAATTTTGATTCCTCGTTCAAGTTACTTATATGATGGTTCGCTTACTGATAACGAGAGTGATGAAACCGAATCTCCATTATTTAGTGGTGTAACAGTCCCTACACCGATTGACGATAAGTTTATTCTTTATGATCAGATATCTAATGTACATGAAACCGTTCGATTCAAGAATTATGAGTTTACAGACTTTTTAAATACAAAATGGAACATTGGATCGATTCCAAGAATTAAGTCAACGAGAATGAGCAAGATTAAGAGTAAATTCAATGACTACAAGGACGATCCATTATATAAATTTATCGGAAAAAGATATATATATTTCCATCAGAATTATATTGAGGATTCGCCTACAACCTACAAAAGTGAATCTGCAGATGCACGGGATATTTATTTGCACGATCAGGGTGGTCCACATAAATTCCCACCAGCATTGGGGTTATTTAGGCCTAACGAGACAAGAACAAGAAAAAAGATAATTAAAAAATTTAATCAGCAAGCAGATAAATTAGATAAACTGAGGAACTCTCAAGAAACCACAAATAACGACAAAATTAATTACAGACTTATAGACAATGATATTGCAGCAGGATCTGACATTCGCAATTATTTTACAGGTGGTGATGGGCTTTACTATCTGAATAATCCGAATGACGATACTCCTGATAGCAATAAGTTAGGTTGGATTACCATATACGAGGATAGTGACGTATTTTCTGGATCAAAAAATAAAGGAATGTTTGACATTGTACTAGGATTAACGTTGGCTGTGGGATTTGAAAGTAGTTTAGACTCATGAAATGTTCGCTCGCAGTTATAGTTAAAAGATTGGCATATTTCAATTGTGATTCAATTTCCAGAAACACGAAATTCTATCAAGATTAAGGAAACTAATATAAAAGTGAATAGTACAAAGAATTCCTAGGTATGATTATTTAGTTCACAAGTATATCGCTGCAATAGAAGATTATTAAACATGAACTGCGCATGTAAAATCTAATTAAATGAGACAATATGTACGATAGATGATTGAATTATTGACAAATCCTACTGAAATATTTGCTCTTACAAAACAATCGTGTAACATAATGTAATTGAAATTTCAAACAATGCAAAAGGAGTTAATAATGATAACGATCTTTTGAGTCGCAATTATTTTTTGATAGAATATTCACGGGCTTATTTCCTTTTTTTTTATGATAGAATCATCCGTTCTAATTGATAGGCCTATAATATGACCGAAGTAGACATCGAAGAATCAGGTGTTGCTTATGAGCTACATTATTCAAATACGTTTTCTCCAAATTCAAGACAAACTTTTAGAATATGCTTAAATTTGAAATCATTAATTGATAAAGTGATTCCAATTGTATTTGATGAGAAGGATATCACTGCACAGAATTCTACAATTTTGAATACCAATGTCATTGAATTAGTTTATACTTCAGCTGGCGGGAAGGGAGATGGCAAGGCTGGAACTTCTTCCTACAAATATCGCGCAGCTTTAGTATTTTGCTTGTTGAAGGTATGTGATTGGTATTGGCAGCAAGCTGAAAATGAACTATGGGATAATGAATTATATTTCTTGAGAGCTGTTACTGCGCAAAGATTAGCAGCTATCATTATAGAGAATACATCGGACGATGAGTATTTATTTTTAGGGGTGTTGTGTCATAGATATACTATTAATTTGCATGGGGTGGATTCTCAACCGATTAGTGTTTTAGAATTAGCAGTAGATATGCATTCCACGATGGTAATTGGATCATCAGGATACCAACGTTGTATGAAATGGATATGGAGAGGTTGGATCATTCAATCCCTGACGGATCCTAATCTGTACGTTTTATACAGAGGAGCTCCTTCGTTATCTATAAAAACGCATTTTGATCCAGCAAGGATTAGAACACCTTTGTACCAAAATATATTGGAAATCGCTTTTAGTATTATATATTTGATATTATTCACTATCATTATAAACACTAATGATGTGAAAACAGTGCCTTTAGATGGGTTTGAGATTGCGTTTTACTTATTTACTATAGGCTCTATTTTAGATGAAGTGGTGAAATTCTACCATGTTGGCTTAAACTATATTGGGTTCTGGAATGTATTTAACGATACAATGTACTGTATCATTCTTATTTCAATTGGGTTTAGATTTGCTAGTTTGAATACGCATGGCGAATTAAGAGATAGGTATGACGAGGCATCCTTTAGAATATTATCGTGTGCTTCACCCTTCATGTGGTCTAGGTTATTACTTTACCTAGATGCACAAAGATTTGTCGGTGCTATGATTGTTGTCGTTAAAACTATGATGAAAGAAAGTTTGATTTTCTTCTTCTTGTTGGCTGTGGTGATTTTAGGGTTTTTACAGGGATTCTTAGGTCTTGATGCATCAGACGGAAGAAATGAAGCTACCAAACGTATTTTGATTTCATTAGTTAGTGCAATTATAGGCGAAGCCAGTTTTAATGATCTTTCATCATTAGATCCGCCATATGCATCCATATTGTATTACATTTACTCATTTCTACTCAGTGTCATTCTCATGAATATTTTGATCGCTTTATATTCAACTGCCTATGCTAATATTGTCGAGAACGCAACCGATGAATATTTTGCTTTGGTCGCCCAAAAGACATTGAGGTATGTGAGAGCCCCAGACCAGGAGCTTTACGTTCCTCCATTGAACCTCATAGAACTAATTATTGTCCCTTTCTCTTTTGTTGTCAGCAATTCCACTTTCAGGCTTATTAATCACTTCATAATGTTGATTATTTATTCTCCGTTGTTAACCTACATCACTATTGACGAATTACAGAATGCTAGAAGAATTCAATACAATAGATACAAAGGAATACCAGACGACTCCAATGAACTTGACACTGAATGGGACCTAACAGATGGATATGATGCCGATGCTGATTCAGGAATTCAAGAAAGAGACTCCGAAGTCAATGCTACGATTCGGGAGCAGATTCTCGGCGAAAATCAAGATTCCGAATTCCGTATTGATTTGCAAAAATTTCAAGCAGACATCGAGAAGGTTGTTCAACCTGTCAATGAGGCCAGCAAAGCTGGTGTCAAGTGGGAGTTTTATGAAATTTATAACAAGATTGATAAGCTTACTACTCTAGTGGAAGCAGTGGTAAATGAAAACCAAGAATTGCGTAAGAAACTTGAAGAAAAAAAGTGACTCTATGGAATTATTGATTGAATTATTTACGTGTTATTTCTCTACTTTTTTATTGCAAATTTATCCTTCTGTATAGCCGGATACTTCATTATATAATGGCTGCTGAATATTGTCATTATGTTAGCTGAGTACGTTTCTGTTACCCGCAATACTGTTATGTATCAGCTGGTAATGTCAACTTCATACCTCGAGAGACTATTTCATCAGCTCAATAACTTATTCAATTATTTCAACAAAAAATGGTTCTATTTAATTCATCTAATGTCAGCATGTTTATAATTCTCTGGGATCATATCTTTTATTACTGTAGTAGTTCTTCAACTTAATTTTGTGAACAATTTTTTTTAGTGCGAATAGCCTGGTAAATGAATTGAAGGTTATGTAATAAAAGTTATCAGTATCTTAACATCGTTTATAGTAATAGATCGTTTTTGCTGGAAAAGTAAAGATAAACTAAGATGTCGGAAACTCAGTCTGATCCGATAGATGTTTCGAAGTTCAAGAACGGAGATGACGTTCATTTCGATTATAACGCTAGTACCAACGACCAAACGATAAATTCAGCGAATGTACAGAAGAAGAAAAAGAAGAAGAAGAGTAAGAACAAGCATAAGGAATCGTCTAACGTGGAGGTGACATTGAATGATCCAGACGTAGAGTATCCAACGTCTAGGGTGATAAAACAAGCTCCTAATGGAGACGTAATAATTGAAAGTTTGGATGAGCCATCAGATACACAGGCCAAATCTGTGACGGCGGCAAATATATGGGATAATGCTACATTGGAAGAACAAGAGAACTTGAAGGCATTCTGGGAGTCGTTGGATGAAGCCCAGAAAATTGAGTTGGTAAAAATCGACAAGAAATCTATAATGGATATATTCAAGAATGAAAGTAAGCCAGTCAACACGCTGAATAACCATCAAAATAATAGCAATACTCAAGGAGGTCTGACGGGTACTAGTGGTGGAGCGCTCAATGGATCCAGCACCAATGTGAATATAACGGGCACCCAATCGAATTCATCAAATGGCGCATGTACTTGTTCTTATTGTGGCCGTAAGAATAATTTCATCGAAGACGAATTGGAGAACATATACGATAATCATTTTGACGATATTATAGATTTCATTCATGAAGTTCGAGATATAAACGATCTTAATGCATTGCCTGGCCTTTTGTTTGGCGGATTTCATATGTTGGAGGAAGAGCATAGACTTCAAAAACGACAACAGAAATATAAATCCAAACAAAATCATCATAATCATGAACCAGGACATATATGTAACGATACACGTTTAAATGATGATTATGTTGGCTCCACCCAACCAGATCAACAGCTCCAATATGAACCTGAAATTGAACATGCCTTCGAAGAGGGTGAACATGAAGGCGAATATGTACACAAGAATGCACCCAGCCATAGTCATAGTCATAGTCACAGTGGTAACCATAGTCATAGTCACAACCACGGCCCTAATCATAACCATAGTCATAGCCATTTTCATTATGATCAGATAGAAGAATTGAATAATGAAGATGAAATCTCTCAAGAAGCAGTTTTACAGAAGTCGCTTGATGAGGAGTTGAATAAAGAATTAGGTGGTGAATCAAATAATAATGATCTGTCCGTAGTGACGAAAGAGCAGAGGGTGTTTCACAAGCTTCTCGATCCTAAGTTATTTGAAGCTTTAGAGAACCTTGACTTTGAAAAAATGAAAGATACGCCCTCAAATAATCATCTGGCAAATATACTTGAAAAGGCTGGATCTCTAAGAGATATCATTAGAGACTTACATAAAGCAGATAAGGTTGAATTAGAGAAAGGAATGGCTTTCTTACAGAATATGGGGAAAATATTTTCTAGCGACATGAACAATACGATGAATCATGATTCGTTAAACGAGCAAATATCTAATGGACTTTCAAGTTTTGCTGAAGACTTATTGAAAAATGATGGTAATTCCTTTATTGATATGATGGAGTCGCTCTCAGAATCAAGAACAGCGAGAGAAGACTTATTGAAGGAGAAATTCGACAAAGAGCCCACGGCTGCCTGGATTGATGAAGATGATCATACTAAATCAGATACAGATATATCGATTCCTAAACCTGACCTTCGCGAAGTTCAAGAATTAGAAGAAGAACTAAATGATGAATATGACGAGGAGAATGAAGAAGAAGAAGAAGAAGATGATGATGATGATGAAGGGGAAGAAGAGGAAGGGGATTTAGATGATGAAGAATTTGAGGAAGATGAAGAGGAAGATGGTAGTGATACTGAATCTGAAATTTCTGAGGAAGAAAAGATGCAGGAAATTCGCCGATTATTCTTAATACAAGTCATCAAATTATTTCAAGAACGTCTCAAGAACGCATATAAGGAAAAGCTTTCACAAGATAGAACGAAAAAATTGATTGAAGAATTAGAAGCGGAAGAAAATGCAAAAAAAGAGAGAGAAATGAAAAAGTTAAGACAGAAGGAAAAGGCTAAAGAAAAGAAAAGGCTTCAGCAATTAGCGAAAGAAGAGGAGAAACGAAAGAAAGAAGAAGAACAAAAAGCAAAAGAAGAAGAGTTGAAGCAAAAGCAGGAAGCTTTAAGAGCAGAACAAAGGCGTAAAAAGGAAGAAGCAAAGCAAAAACGAGAGGAAGAGAAAAGAAAGAGAATTGAAGAATTGAAAAGAAAAGAATTGGAGCAGCAAAAGAGATTAGAAGCTCAGCGTAAAAAGGAAGAAGAGATGAAGAAACTAAAGGACGAAAAAAAGAAGAAGGCAGAAGAAGAACGTAAGCAGAGGGAGGAAGAAAAGAGGCAAAAAGAGTTACAGAAGAAACAGATCGAAGAAGAACGCTTGAAATCATTGGAAAAACAAGATAGTAGAGAGATAGGAAGTTCGGAAGATATAAATCAATTGTCCAGAGATCTCGAGAATGCAAGATTAGGTCAAAGCTTCAAAATTCCATCACCAGTGGTCCCAGAAACTTTATTAGCCCAACCTCTGGAAACAAGGGTGAAATCCCCTACGAAGAATCATATATTGGATCAATTGTATCTCGCCAAGCCAAGGTCTTTATCAAATTCGACAAATTCGACTCCTCAAATCAATAATGTTACGCCTGGATATATCCCAGATCTTTCTTCAAATAGTATGTTGCCTTCTGTTTTACCAGCTTCTGGCCATAATATTTTACCAAATAATGGTAATGTGAACAATCAAGCAGTTCCTTCGCCTTGGTCATCGCAAGCTTTTAATGCGAACTCTCAAGCTCCACCCGCATATCAACCACAGCTTTCGTCCAATGCCTTTAGTCCATTTAACACTTCATTGAATCAAAATTCACTTTCCTCGAATGCAAATGAAAATCTTAATACAACTCCCTTAAATGCAACTGGTTTCAACGAATCATTTGCAACAACTGCTCAACCCTCAAGTGTCTGGAATCCTGGTGCTACATCTAGGAACAATTCTATATGGAGCCATTCTCCAAATGTTGCTTCAAATTCGACCTTATGGGGAAGTTCTGTCCCAGCAGCTCCAGTTGGAGCAGTAGGCGTTGGAGGTAATCCGAATCATCTAGACAGTGATCTAATCCAAGCTGCGGCATACCAAGCATTCCAGTTCTTACAAACTTCAAATCAATTAGAATTTGGTGTGGCTCCTAGCTTGAAATTGTTTCAGACAGCCAAGACGATTCTTTCAAACCAAGGACTTACACTCAACCAATTTCTAACGTCGTGTAGGAATACTGGCTCCTTCTCTGGATACAGATTTGATTTTATATACGACGACTTCGGAACAGTAACACACATCAAGGCATCTTCAACTAATTTACCTCAGCAGCCTCCACATAACAATCTCAATACCCAATCCATTAACAGCATGGGACTAGGGAATGCCGCAGTCAATGACAATGAATCTTCTTTATTGAATACATTGAGCGATATTAATAATAATCCTAATTCATTTTCAAATGGAGTACGTGGATTATGGAATTGAACCGATAAATACTGTACAATATCTATAAGGTATATAGCTTCCCATCATATAATTTATGATCCATGGTATAATGTTTTGTGGTATTTATATAGTAATGGAAGGACCTTGTGCTTACATAATTGGACTTTCTATCACGGAAATTAAGGACAAAGACTCTTAAGTGGACTATTATCCAAATACTCAATATTCCAAATTCTCCTTGATAGGAAGAATAGCATGATCCACTTGGCGTCTTGATTTCTATAATTGCATCTGTTTAAGAAAAAGAAGAAAAAGAAGAAAATTAATTTAATTTTCATAATAGAAAAGACTCATTTATATATATATTAGCCATTATATGTACATTTGAAAATTTCTATGATACAGGTATCAATAAGGAGTATAAATGCCAGATAATACATTGAAAAGAAAGATAGTCATAGTGGGAGATGGAGCATGTGGGAAAACATCGTTATTGTTTGTATTCACATTAGGAGAATTTCCTACTGAATACCATCCCACAGTATTTGAGAATTATGTCACTGATTGCAGGGTTGATGGAAAAGCAGTTCAATTGGCCTTATGGGATACGGCTGGGCAAGAAGAATATGAAAGATTGCGTCCATTGAGCTATGCAAATTCGCATGTAATTTTGATTGGCTTTGCTATAGATGTACCGGATTCATTGGATAATGCTCGAACAAAATGGGTGGAGGAAGTCACTAAATATTGTCCTAATACGCCTTATCTATTAATTGGCTTAAAAAAAGATCTTAGAGTGGAATCCTCTAATAAAAGAAAGTATGTCCAATTTCATCAGGGGGAGATAGCAGCCAAAGAGATGCAGGCCAAAAAATACTTAGAGAGTTCAGCATTATATGGTGAGGGTGTAGACGATATATTCGAGTATGCGACAAGGACAAGCTTGTTGGTCCAAAAGGCTAATCAAGCATGCTGTACTATTTTATAGACGATACACTTTTGTATCATTAGCTATCTATTTCATAATCTAAAAATTGCAAATTTTCATTAATATGCTACTAATCACAGGCATGGAACAACTATACGCATGTTTAAATAATTATTAATCAAAAATAAACCAGATTGTAAATGCTATTGTAGGTATTTGATTCTTTTGATACAGGCAAAAAGGTCAAGATTTAAAAAATAGAAGACGACCTCGGTGAGGGTCGAACTCACGATCTTGAGATTAACAGTCTCACGCCTTAGCCAACTTGGCCACGAAGTCGTTTTCTTGAAATTGAAGATGAGATCCAGAGTATAATATACCTTAGAATATTGCCATCATCGGACCGATATTGACAGGCAATTTAAGTAGTCTCCGTACATACATGGGGTTTTTAGATAGAAGGATAAATATTTCACTTTTTGAAGCTTTCAATTCCTATTAATTTAAGTATAGATACGGGTTAGCTTATTTCACTAATACAGTAACTTAAATGATTAAAGATACAGAGCAACGACAATCAAATATACTATCAGATCTGAGAGATAAGGTTAGTAATGAAAATTTGAATCCACCGGATTTGCAGAATAATGATTCATTCATTAACTCGTTCGATGATTTACTACTCGATATACCCAACGATAGATATATGGGATTGTATGAACGAACACGGAAATATGTTCATGAGTCCATATATGAAAAGTATATCTCACCCAATGTTGGGATTTCGCTTTTAATATTATCCCAGTTATTTAATTCTATAATGATCACTACATGTAAGTTATTGATAACAGATAAAGAATTTGAGACACCGATACATCCCTTGCAAATCTTGTTTGCAAGAATGATTATTACATATATTTGTTGTGTGGCCTACATGTTCGTAACGAAATGTGTTCCGGATGCTCCATTTGGTCCCAGGGAGCTACGTAATTTGTTATTTATGAGAGGTGCCTTTGGATTTTTTGGAGTCTTTGGTCTCTATTTCTCGTTACAATATCTTAGTTTATCAGATGCAGTTGCAATCACTTTTATTGTTCCCATGGTTACGGCATTTTTAGCATGGGTAATCTTGCATGAAAGATATTCATTAATAGAGGCCACATGTGGGATTATTTCCTTGGGTGGTGTCATCTTGATTGCAAAACCTAACTTCATATTTGGTGAATCAGAACTTTCAGGGGATGATTCTATAGAATCGTCTTCCACTGAAAAAAGGTTGCTTGCTTCAGGGGTTGGATTGATAGGGGTTTTGGGGGCATCATCGGTTTATATCATTTTAAGGAAAATAGGACATGATGCCCATCCATTGCTTTCAGTAAGTTACTTTGCATTAACGTGTGTTCTCATTTCCTTTATTTCGTTAATCTCATTACCGTCATTATCTTTTGCCGTGCCGCAGAACAATTATCAATGGTTTCTTTTCTTTTTGATTGGAATCTTCGGATTCTTAATGCAATTCTCCTTAACTGCCGGCGTCCAACGAGTTAATGCTGGCCGGGCTGCATTGATGAGTTATACCAATATGGTGTTTGCTATTATCTGGGACTTAATATTTTGGGGCCATCTCCCAGGTATATTGAGTATCTTAGGTATCATAATTATAATTGGAAATGCATTTGTCGTAGTGAAATATAAACCAAACGATAATACTAGTCCCGATATGGAGCAAAATGTCGGAAATAACGGGAAGTACTCGGTTGATAGGGATGATATTTCATTACAAGAATTCATTATATCGGACGAAGACGACGATAAGGATTCAGTTCCCCGTGGAATTCAAGGATCATCCCAGTGATATTTCAATTCTGCTTTCACTTCATTTCATCCTATTCTTTTCTTTTCTTTTGATGTCTGATTTTTGTTTGACAGGACTTTCGTTTATAGCTATTTGATATAGATTTTATACATGTATTTGATAAACATATTATAATTCATTCAACCATTCCAATTCATGTTTTATATTGTTTAATCTTGCTAAACTTTCATTGACTTCATAATTATGCTTAACCGATTTATCCGTGGTTTCCATTAAGTCACTTATATTGCCAATCAATTTTCTGGAATTATTTAAATTAACATCGATATACTCTGTTTTCAAGTTGTCATTGTTATTTGGGTTAGTTGGTAGAGCTCTTATAGCTTTAACCCATTTCAATGATTCAGACCTGGATTTCGATTGACTCTTTGAGACTTCATTAGATATACCCTTTTTCTTTGACGAAGCAGTTCCAGAAACTTTAACGTTATTAGAAGTCATTGGATATAGTATGCTTATTAAGAATGCAGTGAATACTGTATTATTTCAAAATTAAATTCTGTTGATCTTTTACCTGCTCATTTTTGTACTCGCTCTTGAGTAGATTTCATAATGATATTTACAAATATAACCAAATTCTATAAATTACATAACTATTCTATCATACTTCCAGAACTTTGTAGTATCGAATGGCAAATCTTTTTCGTTTACACTTTTTTCATTGAATGACCAATTATCATCCAATTCTTTGAATAATCTAGAAATAGGATCCGCATACCATCTGTTTCCTTTATAATCAAACCATCCAAGATGGCCTCCAGTAGTAGTAGTCACAAGAGCCGTGAATGGGTTTAGCCTAACTTCGTTGAATGGAAGTGTTCTGTATCCAATAATTGGGTCGTCAATGGAATTTACAATGACTAGAGGAACTCTAACTTTTAACAATCTTTGGACCGGGGATGCATGTCTGTAATATTCGTCTGCACAATTGAAACCAAAAAGCTTCGACGTGAAGTTGTCGTCGAAGTCCTTCAACTTACCCAATTTGAAGTTTTCTGGGTTTTTCTTGTATGCTTCGATTAACGGATTGCTACGCAAATGACCTTCATAGTGTTCATTCAACAAGTCCACCAAATTGTTACACATTTTTGGCGAATAGATATGATTCCCAAGCAAACTGGATTGTAATTGGATACATGAATCGGGAAAATCCCATGGACAACCCATGATGGCACCGCCCTTGATGTTGTGATAGGTGTTATCGGCCTCTTGCCCCAAGTAATTAGCGCAAATAGCTCCTCCTAACGAGAACCCTATAAGATAGATCCGCTTGTTAGGCCAGTTGGGTCTAATGTGCTCGTTAATCAAGTATCGTAAATCGTTTGTCCACAAGCCACAAAACAACTGGGGCGACGTAATGGTGTGGTTGGCACATCCTCTTGCGTTCAACACCAATGCATCAAAATCATATGGTTTGTCCGTAACCTTACCTAAGAATGCTCTGATGTAAGATTCGTAAGAACCACCCGACAATCCGTGCAATGCGATCACTAATGGCTTCGAATCGTCACTCAAGAGTTCAAGCTCGTGTTCCGGATTCAAATACTCAGTTCTGGGTGGTAGATGTTTGGTCTGACTCGCAGGCCTATACTTCTCGTGACTAGCATCCTCCCTTCCTGGAGGAACAACGTAATCAATAGCAATTGTGCTTCGACCTTCCCAATCATCGTACTTCAATCTTTCCCCCTCCACCTCGTATGTCTTGTCCTCCAGCTCAATATTTAAAATTCGTCTCTTGTAGCAAACCTTATCAACATTCTCAAACTTGCTCAACCCAGTATACGCTGTCTGAAAGTCCCCTGAAGGTAATAGCGGATTATACCAAAACGATGCACCCTTATACAACTCCGGAACTTTACGGGAAAGAATTTCCTCAAGTGTAGCCTCCCCTGAATCTTTCCCAGTAAATTTTAAAGGGGCAGTTGGATACTTGTTATCCACGTGTGATTTCAAGAACCCTAAAACCATTTTTTGTCTGTTCTGCTAACATATATGGTTGTTATCAAATATTTCACAGCTATTTCATCTCATCGGCCTTATGCCTTGTTCCTCGGCTAAATTGCTAACCTGCAAATACTTATCTATCCTCTCAAATATATCTAACCTGTAAAAGAGGCTAGTCATTCCAAAAGGAGTAGGACCAAGGAAGAGATAATATTGCCACTAAAAGGATATTATACCTAGGTAGCCTAATTAATAAGTTATATTAAAGAAAGAATACTATAGAAGGACAGACAAAGATGCAATTCTCTTTATCTGTTTTTACCACCATCGCTACTGCTTTATTGAGCTTACCATGCGCAGATGCAGCTAAACACTCTGCTAAAATTAGCAAAATCCCTGTTGAAGAAACATTGAATGTTAATACTTTTAAGGAATATACTAACGGATTGGCTAACAAGTATTTGAATATTTTCAATGCGGCCAATGGAAACCCCGTTGCTTTTGGGGGCCAGCACCCGGGTTCGGAGGCACAGGTGCCATTTATCAGTCCTACGGAGGGCAGACATGAAGCGCCATTGACCAACTACTTGAATGCGCAGTATTTCACTGAAATTCAATTGGGTACACCGGGACAGTCGTTCAAGGTTATTTTAGATACAGGTTCTTCGAACTTGTGGGTTCCATCCGAAGATTGCTCGTCATTGGCCTGTTTCTTGCACTCCAAGTACTCCCATGACTCTTCTTCCACTTACAAGGCTAACGGGTCGTCGTTTTCTATCCAGTATGGTAGTGGAGCCATGGAGGGATACGTTTCGCAAGACACCTTGGCTATAGGTGACTTGATTATTCCAAAGCAAGATTTTGCTGAAGCCACCAGCGAGCCGGGGTTAGCATTTGCCTTTGGTAAGTTTGACGGTATCTTAGGTTTAGCCTACAACACTATTTCTGTCAACAAGATTGTTCCTCCAGTATACAATGCTATTGAACAAGGCTTATTGGAAGAACCAAGATTTGCTTTCTACTTGGGTGACAATTCGAAGAACGAGGAAGACGGAGGTGTTGCTACATTCGGTGGTATTGACGAAGAGTTGTACACCGGAAAAGTTGTGGACTTGCCGGTCAGAAGAAAGGCCTACTGGGAAGTTGCTTTCGAAGGTATTGGCTTAGGCGATGAATACGCTGAATTGACCAAAACCGGTGCTGCCATTGATACTGGTACTTCTTTAATCACATTACCATCTTCGTTAGCCGAGATTATCAACTCTAAGATTGGAGCCGAAAAGTCTTGGTCTGGTCAATACCAAATTGAATGTGAAAAGAGAGATTCCTTACCGGATTTAACTTTGACATTCGCTGGTCACAACTTCACTTTATCGCCATACGACTACACTTTAGAAGTTGGTGGTTCTTGTATTTCGGTCTTCACTCCAATGGATTTCCCAGAACCAATTGGTGATTTGGCTATTATTGGTGATGCTTTCTTAAGAAGATACTACTCTATCTACGACTTGAAGAAGAACACCGTCAGTTTAGCTAAAGCCAAATAATTAGAACTCTTAAAAATAAGTCTTTAGTTTGTTATGCTTTATTTTGTTTATTTTCATTTAGTTTCAGGTATTCAAAATGCTGTTGTGCTCCTTCTTCCTAAACTTCAGGGGTCGACAATAAAATAGTTTAATTTATATCTTTCGAATACAAGTTTTATTCATTATTTATTGAAGTGTTGCGTTCCTGTATATAAAAAATGGCTGGGTGCAAATTTTAGCCAGCCATCTGTTATCATAAATACGACCAAAAAATAGATCTGATGAATCAAACGATAAATTCTACTCCGTATGCTATTTGATCTAGATTTTAGTCATTCTAAGGTATTACAATATTAACTTCTTCATTTGAGTGTATATTTAATATAATAGTGTACAAGAAATGAGTGCAGGGCCGTATCCTCAAGGAGTGCAATCGACATACAGAGACATTCCACTAAATTTTTCATTTGCTTCAAAGGGGTCAAATGAGCTTGCTAACTCAAACAAATCAAGTGATAAGGTGAGAGAAGCCAACCATGCAACATCTAGATCTAGGTCCACCAAGTCGGGGTCGTTCTCGATACCATACAATCCAACAGATAATACAAATTCCTTGGATACAGCCAGTTTACTAAATCAGTTTGAAAATAGGGATCCATTATACTCAAATACGTCGCATATCAATATGGCTAACACCCCTGTTAAGCAGCAAGGGTCTTATGATGATCATAATACCCCTGTTCGCGGACAGATTGATGAAAATCGTTTTAACCAAGTTCCAAAAAGATTCTCTCAGTTTATAATTGACCAACAAGTTCCCAATGACGTTCATAAATTAGATAACTTGACACTTGATTCGATATCAATATATAGTTTGAATGCACCAAAGATGAGAGAAGAAGAAAATACAAGGATCTCGAATGATAGGCGGGTGTCTGGCCAGTCGGGGAATAGTTCAAAAGTGGGTCGTAAGATTTCCGATTCCCAGTCTACCATTTTCTCAACTAGGCAAGAGAAAAGACGATTATTTAAATTATCAAGGCCAAAATCTAATGGTTCAAATCTTGCAAGAACCAAGGCAATCAGATTCAAAGAAGGCAGTTGGTATTATAGACTAAAAGTTAGAATGAAGAAGCTTGGTAAAAAATTAAAGGCCTTAAGATTCAATAATTTTACAGCTTCATCGAAGCGAACTGGCAGTATCAAGAGATCGAACACTAGGGGTAAAACATTGAAACGCAAATATCGTAAGAATCCACAAAATGCTGCCGTTAGAAGGTTAACCAGTAAGGAAATTTCAGTGCCTTATTCAAATCCCCAATTGGGTAGAGGAGAAACTGAACGAGTAGAAACATTAGATGCTAGATTGAAGCAACAAGCAGGTGCAGCAGGGGAGCCTAATAATATCACGAACAACATTAAACAAAATCAGATATCTGGATATATTGATGAACAACAAGATACGTACATTAACTCAATGTATACTAAAACTAAGTCCAGTTCTATCAACTATGGTAATAACACTATCAAAAAGAAGGATGTCATGAATACTTATAATTCAACCAGTGATATTGAAGAAATACCACCAACACCTCCTCCTCACCTTGAACATAATAATTTCAGTACAGTAGAAGGAGAAAAGGCAAATGATGTTATTGGCGTGTGGAAAAGATATTTGAGCCATGTTATCAGTCAGCGAATCCAGTTGAGACAAGAGATTTTCTTCTTTCAAACATTAGCTGCTAGTAATGAGACCAAGTTTATGGTTGATGACTGTATGTCTAAGGCAATAGAAGCTCATAATGATGATCCTGAATCTGAAGGTGAATTTGTGTCGGAATCTGAAGGCACACTGGGTAAATCTATAAGTGAGACAGAAACGCTTTCTAGTTCTGATATGGGTGCTGAATCTGATATTGTCGATCTGCCTACTCAAGAATTCAATAGAGCCTATAATAGAAGGTCAATGTTGGGTGAAATGTTAGATTATGATTCCTCCGATAATGAACTGGTTTCCTCCTCAGTTTACTCGGATTTGTCTCACGCCTCTACCATTCGCTACGAAAACTTCATACGGAGTGCCAGTAGCACCGCAAGCTCGGATATTGGAATAGGAAAAAGATACGGTACTATATTGAGAAGAAACACAACTATATCGAGAAAAAGACCGGACCAGAAATCAGCGTGTGGTCTGATTCGATCCATGAAAAGATCGCAAGGGTTCCAAGTGGGACTTAATGAAATTCAATAGCATCTATAGACTACAGCACTTATAATTCGATAATATAATAAAGTTCATTAATATTATTTTTGACAATATATACAGGTTAAAACAGTTACGCCCTGACTAAAACAATACAAAAGTAGCATTTAGAATCATAAATACAATGAGACAGAGCTGGAATCAAAACAAAGAACGGTTAATTACAATTAGTTCTTTGGTTCTTCGGAAGAAGATTCATTGTTGTTTTCATTGTTTTTGTACAACTTTTCGAAAACCTTTAATGATTCATTTTGTAATTCTTCGGTCTTGGTCTTTAATTCAGCAGCATCAACTTCTTCACCTGCTTGGGCCTTGACAACGATTTCTCTTAATGAGTTAAGTTGTTCCCTAACCTTATCGGCATCAGCAGCGTCAATCTTTTCCTTGAATTCGTTTAAGGAGTTTTCGGTGTCGTTACATAATTGATCGGCTCTGTTAGCAGATTCGATGGCATCTCTTCTGGCCTTATCAGATTCAGCGAATTTTTCGGCATCGTTAACCATCTTTTCAATTTCAGAGTCAGATAAACCAGAAGAACCAGCAACAGTGATAGAAGCGTCCTTGTTAGAAGCCTTGTCACGAGCAGAGACCTTGATGATACCATCAGTGTCAATGTCGAAGGTGACTTCAATTTGTGGGACACCCTTTGGAGCTGGAGGAATACCAGACAAGGTGAAGTTACCAATCAACTTGTTATCTCTAGTTAATTCTCTTTCACCTTGGAAAACTCTAATTTCGACGGAAGTTTGACCAGCAGAAGCAGTGGAGAAAATTTGAGATTTCTTGGCTGGAATAGTGGTGTTTCTAGAGATTAATCTAGCGAAGACACCACCCATGGTTTCAATACCTAAGGATAATGGGGTAACATCTAACAAGACAACGTCAGTAACGTCACCGGCTAAGATACCACCTTGAATGGCAGCACCCATAGCGACGGCTTCATCAGGGTTGACAGCCTTGGATGGTTCCTTACCGAAGATGGACTTGACGGTGTCAATAACCTTTGGCATTCTTGACATACCACCGACTAAGATAACTTCAGAAATGTCGGAAGTGGATAAACCAGCATCCTTCAAAGCCTTCTTACATGGTTCGACAGTTCTCTTGATGTATGGTTCGACTAAAGATTCAAATTGTGATCTGGAGATCTTTTGGTTGATGTGCTTTGGACCGGAGGCGTCAGCTGTGATAAATGGTAAGTTGATTTCAGTATTGACAGTAGATGATAATTCGATCTTGGCTTTTTCAGCGGCTTCTCTGATACGTTGGATAGCCATTCTATCCTTGGATAAGTCAATACCTGATTCCTTCTTGAAGGTTTCGACAATGTTTCTAACAACAGCAATGTCGAAATCTTCACCACCTAAGTGAGTGTCACCATTGGTTGACTTGACTTCGAAGACACCGGCACCGATATCTAAGATGGAGATATCGAAAGTACCACCACCTAAATCGAAAACAGCAACGACTTCACCATCGTTCTTTTCTAACCCGTAGGCTAAAGCGGCGGCGGTTGGTTCGTTAACGACTCTCATGACGTTTAACCCAACAATCTTACCAGCATCCTTGGTGGCTTGTCTTTGGGCATCGTTGAAATAAGCTGGACAAGTGACAACGGCGTTCTTGACTGGCTTACCCATGTTAGCTTCAGCAGTTTCCTTCATCTTGTTCAAGATGAAACCACCAATTTGTTGTGGCGAGTATTTTTCACCTCTGGCCTCGATCCATGCATCCCCATTACCATGCTTGACGATCTTGTATGGGACTTCGCTTAAATCTCTTTGAACTTCGCCATCTTCGAAACGACGACCAATCAAACGCTTGGTAGCGAACAAAGTGTTTTCTGGGTTAACAACGGCTTGTCTCTTGGCTGGAATACCAACTAATCTTTCACCATCCTTAGTGAAAGCAACAACAGAAGGAGTGGTTCTTCCACCTTCCGAGTTTTCAATAATCTTTGGAATTTTACCTTCCATGACTGCAACCGCCGAGTTGGTGGTACCTAAATCGATACCGATAACTGGGCCACCAGGAGCAGCGGTGGAGTTGGCACGGCTAGAGCCTGGTAAACGACGAACAACGTTCTTAAGTGAGTTTCTAGCTGCTAACATCTTGCTATTATTATTACTAGATATTCTTTGTTAATAAAATCAACTTAGATGGATATAATATATAAAATCCTCACAGCGGTTGTCGGAATGGTTATATAGAGTGAAAATTTTAACCGCTCACTAAATTTTACCCGGACGTTTATCCGCCGGAATCTCGTGGAACCTTCTGGAAGAATTGAATAGAAAATGCGCTGTAGGGAGATGACAACGGAGAACGTCGGAAATGAAACAGGACAAATGTTATATAAGGTAGTGGCATATATTACGTGAGAATGCGACGTCAAATTATAATACATAGTAGAACAGTAATATAGGAGAAATAAAGTAGGGCAGCTATATGTGTAGGTCAGAGGGAAGATTACCGTTCATGACCCAAGTAAGCGATTTGTCGCCACGGAACTCTTCGATGTAGCGAATGATCTCTTCGGCAGATTTGTCGTATTTTTGCATGCCCCTCGCGATGGAGTCACAGAGTTTCTTTCTGCGTTGATAACGCTTGGATTCCTTCGAGCGTGAATCGCCTCTCCACTCGTGCTTTCCGAAGCGAGAATCCATCTCGCAGAGAGGTGGTTGGCCGCGGAAACCCTTGGTGAATTCGTCATAAATTTCCTTAACGGTCATGGGGTTATGAAGGAAATCGATGGAGATCTTGGGTCTCTTGGAGTCGCGAAGCGACTCAGGATCCTGCGGAGAAGACGCAGATGGATCATCAGGGGTGGTCTTGCGCTTGAGGTAGATCTTTTTGCGGTACTTGTCCATATTGACGTTGGGTTGGTGGACCTGTGCCGCTTGTTCTTCCGCTTGTTGCACTGCCGCCGCCGCCACTTGGTGCAATTGTGGGTCCATATTGCTGTCGAGATGCACCGACGCATTGGCTAACGACTCCTGGTACGATGGCATCCCCGATGATCCGTCACCCACCTGGTCGGGGTCGTGATCGCCGTCTCCGGACTGTCCCTGCACCTGTTGGGCCATTTGATCGTGGTCCCCGGTCTGTTTCTGGTTGTCACCTTCCTGTATCGCCTGCAACGAGCTAATAATCGCATTCTGGTTCTTGTTCTCCAAAAAGTCCGCCATTAAGCCAGTCAACTTCTCGATTTTCGTGTTCTGATAGTCCAACACATGTCTCAAGTACCCCAACTCCTGCGTGATTCCCGCCAACTTATCTCCCTCAATTTTGCTAATAGCGTCATTAATCTTGTCGAAACTTTCTTGTATGTAATGATTCGAGAACTCTGTCTCGTCTATACTTTCCATCCCATTATCAACGTTTCGGTTCGAATTAGGTGACCGATTGGTAGCTTCAACGTTACCCTCGCCCGGTAAAAGTCTCGAAGCATTCAAATCTTCTTTCATGTTATTGTTTATGCCTTCCATTGCAATTAACTGATTTGTCTCAAATGGTATAATTGCAAAATGTCGGTCAAGCTTGTTTGTTTTTTCCTTGTAAACATCATTAAGGGAGACTTTTTTCTCATTTTATGGATTTTGTCTCTTCTGTCGTTTTGGGCCGCGCACGCGGTACCATCTCGATGCCTTGGTAGTATATACATGGATGGAAAGATCCCATCATACCCATTGAAATGTTGGTAGAGCCACAGTAAGATGACAGTAATATGTTGTAGTGTAGAGCTAGTAGTCGCTGTACTGCTCATCAGGAAGAAAAGAGTGGCAGTCGACTGAATCCGCAGAAACAGTAGGACCAAAAAGCGCAAGTAGACCTTTGCAGTAACCGTTGATGTTCAAGAAGATAATACGGCATTTACCCGATTCTCCGTATATTTCTGAGGTCAAGCGTCTGAGCTGGTCAAGATTAGTGCTCCTGGGGAGAAAAAGGCCGAAATTCTGGGTGTATTGCATGATTTGATGGCACAATTGGTCGATGGGGAAAGGTTGCATGTTGTACACATCGAAGCCGTTTGTGTCTTTGTAGGAGGGACCACCCCATGGAGGAGAGCAGAAAACAAAGTCAAAAATGGCTGACGGAGATTCGGTATTGCGTAGGTGGTGGGGGATCCACAGCTGATTTGGCGATCCATCGGCCAAAACCAGACTGAACTGGTTCCAGTCGCCTACTTTGGACCATATACGATCTTCCACACCATATACGCATGCATTGTGCAACGTGCACTTCATATTGGACGGATTGATGTCGATGGAACCAACACTAGGAAAATAGTTGGCGAATTGTATAGTGTTTCCACCGCCGCCACAGCATATGTCCAACACATTACGACATTCAGGAATGAGCTCCAGTACTAGCTGGGAAGTGTATATGGCAATATCTTCTGGAGTGACGGAAAACCAAAGCTCTGCTGTCATGTAGATGCCTTCGTCAAATTTACTGAACAAACTATATCTTTTGTTCCAGTATTTTTTGCAGTTCTTAGGAAGCGTATTATGGTTATGCATTAATAACTCATTCTCGTCTTCAATAGCATAGTCATCTTGGTTTATCGACTCTGTATCACTACTCATCTTGCTGCATACGCTCATCGGAAAATTCACTTCACTGATAAATTCGATTTTTAGTCGCGCATCAAATGTCCTAAAATAGTTCATTTCATCAATTAATACATAATATGTTTAGAGGTATGTTAAACATCAATTAATACATAATTTGTCTAGAGGTATGCTAAAGACCATTATAGACGGGAAATACAAATACAATCAAATATATTACAAGCGAAGTAAACGTACCCAAAAAGAAATAAATATAACCTTCTCAACACTAAATTTTCCAAACTTTACCTTCCCCAACCATAATCTTGTTCTCGGCTTCCATTCTGTCAAAGGCAGAACTAATTTCATCTTCGGCGAAAACATCTTCTTGTTCCAAATCTTGGTTAATGCTTTCAATAACTTGCTCTATTGGTGCAGCGCCCGATTCATTTTCGAAAATTGAAGATTGCATTGATCTAGCCATTAATCTTACAAATGTGGAGTACCTTTCACTGCTTATTCCAGGTGCCGATTTATTTGATTCATTAGTCTCTGTCAATGGCTTCACATCTTGAACATCTTGCTCTGATTGTTCTGGTTGTGTGATGTGTAATTTGTCAAGATGTTCTTGCATTTCTGCTTCATTTGGAGAAGATGCTGGGTCAGCTGGTGGTGAATCTTGAGCAGCTTGTTGATCTTGTCCCCTGAATCGAGATCTCGTTCTCGTATTCCTTGGTGGCAAGTCTTCGTTATCAGTTTCCTCTTCCTCTGCCTCTTCTTCTTCTTCTTCTTCTTCTTCTTCTTCTTCTTCTGACTCAGATTCATGATGGGTCTTTTGTTTTTTGGATTTAGATTTCTTTGTTACTTCTTTGAATAAAGCAAATCTCAATAATTCCTCTGCTATCTTAGCATCCTTTACTTCAACAGTTTTTGATAATCTGACTTTAGCATGTGCAGATGCCAAACGAATCAAGGTTTCTAAAGTTCTGGCAGTAATTGGAGCTGTGTGTCTTTGGTTATTATCAATTAAATCGTTTCTCAATGCAGAGTACGTATTCACAATGTATTCCGATGCCTTACTACTCAAAACAGGCTTTATTCTTTGCTTGGCGTACTGAACGTATTTCTTCATAAATGGAATCGATAAAATTGTTGGAGTCTTGTTGGATTTCGTAGAACGAACACCCGAATGTAATAACGAATTAAATTTTTCAAATATTGGCTGTTCTAATTCTTCTTGTTCGTTAGTCGAGTCATCACCAACAGCTAAAGATAAGTTACTTCTTTCCCTAATTGGTTCTCCTTCTAACAATCCAGGAGGAATGAATCTGTGCATTCTCAAAACATGTTCTGAAATAATTCTGTCCTTTGTAGCTTGAACATCGTCTGTAACAACGAATAATAAATCAAAACGAGATAATAATGAGTCTGGTAGAGCAATATTTTTATGAGGATCTTTATGCACGTCGTATTGACCGAACACTGGGTTTGCAGCTGCAATAACCGAGCAACGAGCATTCAATGATGTATGAATCCCAGCTTTAGCAATTGTGACCGTTTGTTGTTCCATAACTTCGTGGATAGCAACACGATCGACATCAGACATCTTATCAAACTCATCAATACAAACAATTCCTCTATCAGCTAAAACCATCGCACCGGCTTCTAATCTTCTTTCCCCTGTTTCTTTGTCGGTAGTAACAGCCGCTGTTAAACCGACACCAGAAGAACCTCTACCAGTAGTGGCAATGGCTAATGAAGCAGTATTCAAAACGAATCTTAAAATTTGGGATTTCGCAGTAGAAGGATCACCAACCATTAAAATATTAATATCACCTCTTAAGTGAGTACCATTATCTAAATTCTTCTCCACCCCACCAAGAAGCATCAATAAAACGGCTTTCTTAATGTACTCAAATCCATAAATAGAAGGTGCCAAGGAATTGGATAAGATTTCAAAGATCTTCTTGTCTTTAGACAATCTATTAATATTTCTGATGTCTTGATCTGTCAATTTCTCCTGCGATGCAACACCCGTCGATCTTGCATGCAATGGATAGACGGAATTTGCCAATATGACAGTTCTAAACGATGCACTTGCGTTCCCAGCACCCCCCAACGCACGGTATACACCCACAATTTGAATACGATCACCCGGTTTGGTCAAGTCAACTAAATCGTCATCTAATATAACATCAACGGATCTAGGCAATTGACCTGCTGGAGCCGTTTCTGGCATTTCTTGAACCGATATTTTCTGATGATCCCTGTATGTAGAATACCCATATTCTGTCGTCAATTTATTACCGTCAAGATCTTCTGTAGGATAGATTGCAGCAGTGGAAATTGGATCGAATGACGTGGTTTGGTCCCTATATTCTCTAGCATAGAACCTGCTGGTCTTTTCGGCGTAATGCACAGATCTTATAATCTTAGGACGTACCAAAGAAGCCCTGGTCACAATACCCTCAATTGAAACCATCTGCGAGAGATGATGCGAATTAATAGATCTGGGCGACACTTGGTGATCACCAAATGACCCCTTGAACGATAAGTAGAACTGTTGGTTTTCGTCCATCGCTTCGTATCTCGAATCTGTAGGATCGTATATAGTCAATACTGTATCTCTCAATGCTCTTTCACACGCTGGTAAATAGTCTGCTGGGGTATTTAACAATCCTCTCCAAAATTCTTTATCGAACTCACGTATTTCATCCAATGACACACATAATCTATATCTTCCTTTCATCAACATGTCCTTGATTTCAGTTCTATATTGAGTACCTTCCACATCAATCTTATCCAAGAATTCTTGAAATCTCCTGACTCTATCACCGAAAACAGCATCAATTGGTTGCTCATTTATTTGCGTTGTATCATCCATTTCCGATCAATTATGTAAAGAATGTAAATAGTGAATGAATAACTAGAAAACAAAATATTAAGTATCGTTTCAACTATATGGGAATGAGTATTGAAAAAATCTACGACGCGTTCAATTAATTTTCTCTTTTGGGAAAATTAATTTTTAGTACACAAAAGCTTTTCGTTAAGGCCGAACCATATATATTGATCCATTGAATAATTTCGTATGTGTATATATCTATATCGTGACAATATCACAAGCACCAGCCCTTAGCATAAACTGTAGTACTGTCAGGTCTGTCTTTAGCATCAAATAACATATCCCATTCCTCGAATTCTAAAGCAACAAGAGTCTTGTATCTTCTGTTCTTCTCACTATCTAACAAAGATATATAACTCCAGTCCAAGAAATCTTCCAAATTATAGTTGAGCTTTTTGAATGGCTCGCCGAATATTTTAGCTAATGTAGCAATATTTGGATGGTAATGGGACATCAAGGCTTCCAACTCCCATAAGGATGAGCCCATCGCACCAGTTTTCAAAGGATCTGTTTCGTCGTTGTCGAAGGTATCTTCATATTGAGCAGCCGAAATATCAGGGTTGTGCAACATGATCATACACGAAGGATGTCTCTTTAACAAGTTATAGATGAACGGGATAACAATAACCACACCCGACGCACTCGACGTTATAGACAACCTGGCCAATTTTTTTATGAAGGATGCAATCAAATTGGCAGATAAGTGAGTTGAAGAAAGGAACAAATCACATAATCTGAAGAACCTGGATCTGTAACGAGTGTACAATAAGTTCGGCGTCAATAAAGAATACAACTTTGTGTAGAAATCAGGATATTCCAAGTTGTATCTTTTCATAAGTTCATACAAAGAATTTAACGCAAGAATAGGTACAACCCCGTCTTCCCCTACATTGTAGGAGTCAGTTAAGAAATCCATCAAGCTCTGAGGTTGAGCCATATATGGAATAACTCTTTTGTGCAAAATGAGCAAAATTGATTTGTACTGGGAAATTAATAATGGATATGATAATATGGAAATGATACACTTCTGGTATTGCATTTTAAATTGTGATATTTTGTATGCTATCGAAGGGAGTTGGTGTTTGATCCACGTTCTTTCTTGTTCAAGGATTTCTGTTTCAGGCGTGAATAATAATTGGTTCTTGAATATGCAGTAAAAGTTAGCAAATATCATTCTCAATTGTGAATCCGACTTTTCTGCTTTCCATGTATTCAATGTTTCATGCAAGTTGTTCACAAAATAGAACTGTAAATCCCAGTTCTTCTTAAACTTCTCAATGAATTCCAAAATAATGAAATTCTCCGTCGATCCATTGGAATCTATCTCTCCATTTTCGCTCGTCAACAATGCTTCCACTAATCCTTTGTATGTCAATGTAGGGAAATATAAATCGTTCTCACCTGATTTCATGCATGCACTCTCCAACTTCACCAAGTTTAATCCTATTTCTAACAAGTCAACTTGTAATGACGTCTCGAATGCCAATCTTTCTACAATAAATTCGTTTATGATCTTTTTGAATGCATCATACTTACCCAAAAGCCATTTTACTACCATTTTCTTCTTATCATCGTGAGATTTCTTATTTTTCATCTCGTCATTTTTGAGTAAATATTGGAAACATTTATATAAAGTAATAGAAAGTTGACGGCCAACAGTTTCTACTTCCTCTGATTCTCTTTCTGATAATTCCCTCTTGATGTGACTATACTGTTCCAATAATTGTACAAACTTGTTATAATGCTTCGATGAGGTCGTTATTTGATCTCCAAGAATTTGTATTTCTTCTATGGATAATATAGCACTTTTTTTCTCGTTTGAAATTTTCTTTTGCCTCTTCGAACTCAAAGAGTTATCCACCTTTCTCTTTGGTGCCATTATGATTTCTGTTTATCCTTAATACTTCTATATATCCTCAAATAGTTGATTGTAAGGCCCTATAAAAAAATTGCAACTGATGAGTATGCTTGTATATAGGCCCTCACCAGATTAATTTTTCAACATGTTACCCGGCGTTAGTAGCCCTACTATATAAAGACTTTTAGCCCATCAGTTTCTACGAAACTTAGAAGATTTATTCTCTCATATGACCTTCCAAGTTTTATACTCATGATGAAATCTCGCGTTATTCAAGACAATTCCCTTTAGAGTTGTAGTCTTTCTTTCGGGAGAGATTCCTCTGAAATTACTTTCTCATACGAGAGAGTAGGGTTTTATTGGTTAAGGTGTTTGGCGCAAACTATTCTTGTTACAAAAATATCACAGACGCCTAAGAGAACTTCTGAACCTCACACTTATAAAACTGGAATATTTCATATTAAAAGTAGAAGTTAATATACAATCAACCACGAATAATATGAACAACACTGTAGAATTGTAGACGGATCCGCATTATAATGTGATTTGATTAAGTTGCATTATAGAGGGTAGCGGAATAGTGATAGGAGGAGATATGACGACTGCCTGTAATAATCGACTAATATGTTTCTAGCAATAGTCTTGACTGGAATAATCTTGAATTCTGAGTCTATGATTTATGAGTACGATTACATATCTTACATTTGAAAGTGACATGGAGGTTATTTGCATTGCCCAAAAGGTAAACTAATTATACAAATTATAAAAAAAGAGAACAGACCCGGACCTAACCGAACCTAACTATCAGAATCAAACATTAACGTAAATATAGGGTGTATACTTTGGAAACATGTATGTGAAAACACAAGTAAAAATAAGTATATAGTAACTTCGTTGATGTTGTTTAAATGAAAGTTTCGTAAGGAACTGGGGCTAAGGTTTGTGGAACGTTTTCCTTGGTAGTAACAACTCTAGCGTCTCTTGGCTTAGCTGGTTGTCTCTTCAAGTGAACGTGTTCACCATTGGCCTTGGCTTCTCTCTTTAAAGCAGCGTTAGATTTAACTCTGTTGATAAATTCTTGACGACAAGCAGAGTGCTTAATGTGTTCGACTCTCAAGTTAATTCTCTTTTCGAGGTATCTGTTACCAACAACCTTGTAGATAATAACACCAACAGCAGACTTGGTAACGTTGTAAACGATACCAGTCTTACCTTGGTAGTACTTGTGTGGCATACCCTTTTGGATAGAACCATTGGCCTTGATATCAACGATATCACCAACTCTGTAGGTCTTTAAGTAAGTAGATAATGGAATAGCACCATGCTTCTTAAAGTCACGTTGGAAAAGGTAACGAGTACCGGATCTATAACCACGACTAAATTATGTTAGTATTACATTCACTTGTCTTTCCGGATATATTGTTCAGCTTACATCTATTCTTCGCTACTTTCTTTCCTTTCAGTAAATTCACCACGTCCTATTTACCCACTATTAGTCTCCTCAATTTAATTATTCCTGAAATTTCAACTATTCGTATTAAAATTTTCATGTCTAAAATACCTTCAAATAGCTTGTCTTCCATCGATATTACTGTCAACCTCTACATTAGAACAAGACCCACTGAACTATATCTTTCAAATTGTTATTTCACATACGATTTACCCATTTTCTTTAGTTATTGTATAAAGTAGCTAAGTCTTTAAGCTGGTTTAGTTCTTTTCAATAATTATTTAGTACCTGAAAATTTTCCAGAGAGTATTGATAAACAGGGCTTCATAACTAAAATTATGACTGTGACTGTTTTTAGCTACACGGTGAAATGACAGTTTCATGAGGGTGAACATAGGGCTTAGACCTAATACTAATTGGCTGCGACACCTGGTATGCTTTACAACTAATTTAAGGTGTAATCGTAATATTCTTTGTATTAATATGTAATATATATATGTAGTACAGTTTGATTCTTAAAACTTAATACATGTACTTATGTACATTAGAGAACTGAAAGTGATATATTCATTTAAAGTCAATTAAAACAAATGTCGGAAAATTTGTCATATGCTCTATAAAGAAAGCCAGTCTTCTTAGGTTGCGAAGCTATCCATTCGTTTTCTTCTTCTTCTTCGAGATCTATGGCTTCTTTTCCGGTGGTGATATCTGCTTCCGCATCTGCTCTGATATGGGTCTTCTTGATGGATTTCCATGCAAAGTATAAGACAACGAAGAAAACAGGAGCAAAGTAGGATGTAAATAAGTTAGAAACAGAAAATTGGCCAGGGAAGAAAATCCAGAACCCGTTGAAGACCAATACTAATACGGTCAAGAAAAAACCGAAGTATGACATGTAAGGCTGACAGAAGAATGGTGGTTGGTAGTAAGTGTCTTTCTTGTAGTCAAATCCCTGTGCATCCAAGGCACGACGGAACTTGAAGTAACAGAGCCATAATACGAAGTAAGTGCACAATAATCCTGTAGTAGCTAAGTTAATAAACCAGTTGAACACTTGTGCAGTCGAGCTTGAAATACTCAAGAACGATAAGCATGCAATCAATAACGAACCAATAACACAGTAAATAGGCGCACCATTCTTTAAACACTTTGAAAAGAAGCGAGGTAAGCAGCCGGCTAAAGATGCACTATATGCGCATCTAGTAGCTGCATAGCAGAAGCCATTTCCACAAGACCAGGCTGCTGACATGATAACTGCATTGACTAGAGAGTCTAAACCAGTAACACCCACATTTTTAACCCCAATGACCCAAGGAGAAGCTGCAGCTCCTACTTTCCCAGTTTCTGATGCTGCCACTAAAGCAGGATCATTTGAGGCACACAAGGAGTTCATGAAAAAAATCCCACCGAAGTAGAATAAGTATATTCTGATGTACGCTCTTCTGCCGGCCATTGGAATGACCTTCCGAGGCTGCGACACTTCACCTGCAATCATTCCTAGGATATCAGGCCCCCCGCAGGCGAATGCTGCGTAGATTAGAACATTCCACCAACCAAGAAATTGGCCCGTGGCACCAGGTACGAGGTATGACTTGAATAAGCCTCCCTCTGACCAATGTTGGAATCCAAAAGCATCCTTCTTTGGGTTCCCACCACACATAGCAATCAAACCGAAGAACATCAACCCCACTATAAGTAAAACTTTCAACATCGACGACACAAATTCGATCTCACCATACCAATTAACACCAAATACATTGAAAAATAATATCGATAATATTCCCACAGCAATAAATATCCCTGGATTAGCATCGGTCCAGAATCCTATCACCGACGCAAATGCTACAACTTCCACACAGACAAACATCAATGTAGTATACAAGTAGATCATAGTACACGCAAACCCCATAGCAGGGTCAACCCATCTGGCAGAATAATGCAAAAAACTCCCTTTTATAGGAAGAAACGAGCACATTTCTGCAACACATTGCATCAACGGCCACACCACAAAACATGCCCAAAATAAGAATCCTATAAATAAAGATAAACTTCCAGAAGTCATTAACGGACTTGAAAGACCAATGAATAACCCGGTTCCAATACTCTGACCAATGATCATCAACGCAACATGTCTCAGGCTCAACTTTCTCTTCGTTTCACCATACTTATCTTTATCTATTTTATCATTAAAGTCAGCAAAATTAGTGGTGTTGTTTAACACATCCAGTGAACCAACCTTTTCCACGTCAATAGTGGTACCGAAGTCTTTTTTAGATAGTACACTCATATTTTGTTCTGCTACTTTCAAAGTCTCGAAATCAATGTTTAAGACTGCTTCCAATCTAATATCTTCATTATAATGACCGAACTTTCTTACATATATATACTGATTCATTGATACCACAATCTTGAAAGGCGCACTCTTATCTTACTGCAATCAAATTATACTTGATTGAGAATTTTACGCTCATAAACTTATTGTTCCTATATACCTAATCAAGTAATGTGCCAATCACCTAATCTGAACATGCTCCTTCTTTTTTCACTCATAGATGTCCAAGAACTTTTTACATGAGATTGTTAAATCCCCTAATATTATATCACAACGCTACTATATAAATACCTGACGTGCATGGGTGGGTTATCTAACAATTTTTGCAAAACAATAGTAAGAGAGAGTTTATTTTCGATACTTGCCTTAGCGGGATTACGAATACGGCATTATGAGAATTTGAGTTTTGGGTAATATTCGTCTACCCCATATTCTTAATTATTACGCCAGTCTATTATTCACTAAATAGACGGGTTTTGATATCCTCGCCGTAGAAGTGGAGCTGACGTAAATGCAAAGGTTAATATTTCAAATAGTAGAGGAGTTCAAAAAAGAGTGTTTTGAGAGAAGTTGGGGAGGAGGATATAATTTTTCCTGAATTATACAAAAAATCCAATGATTTCTACAAATTGTGACAATTTAGTTCTCAAATAACAAAATGTGAGATAACACTGAATTGAAAATGAAATACAACAGCAAGTAGCGTCATGGATCTTGACTTTAATATAACATGATAGACTCATTAGCTATGATAGGGTGACAGATGACAACCCCAATACAGAAGTATGCCCATCTTATGCCTATTCCTGCATATACACTTATACAAAAAGATGAGAAGAGCATCGGTGTAGATACTTCGTTAATGTTACTTCATCATAAGCTCAAATGTCGAATAAGCACAAATTTCTAGTATTAAATCCTTCACCTGAAGGATTGGAGAAGGTTATAGAGAAAGCCAATGTACAAAATCAAAAGATTGGACCGTTTGAAGCAATATTGTTGTTAGGGGATGTCTTACCGGCAGGCTCAAAAGTACCTAGCAATGAGATTCAACAGAATGCATTTTTCACTCAAGGGACTAATGGCATCAGTGAGAATGTTCCGACCGGGGATTCAGAAAGTAGATTAATAGATGTAAAGTCGAATTTGACGTATATGAAGGCTCCATTCACCAAATTCAAACTTGCATCAGGGTTGACGATCGCTTATTTAGCGGGAACAGAAATAACTGAAGAGGTCCAGCAGAATATAGAAAAAGAGGTAGGCATGGGCAAGATAGATATTTTGGTAACTTATAGCTGGCCATATGCTATTGCAAAGCAGCGCAAGTTGTTATTAGTTGCTAACATTAAGGTCGATTCCCTTGTTAAGAAGATTAGACCTAGATATCACTTTGCAGTGGGAAACGAGCGAGGAAGATATCTTGAAAACGAGCCATTTAAATGGAATGATGAGACCATCACCAGGTTTATTAGCTTGGGTCAAGAAGGTAGTGGTGAGAAATGGTTTTATGCGTTTGAAATAGCTAATGATTTGACGCAAGCGACATCGGCACAATTGGTGGAAAACCCGTTCACTATCAAGTTTGAAGATACACCTGAATCTACCAAGAGGCCAATAGCAGATGTGGATAAAGATATTGCACCCATTAAGAAGGCCAAGGTAGTTACTCCTGACCAATGTTTCTTTTGTTTGTCAAATCCAAAGGTTGAGACGCATATGATTATATCCATCGGTTCATATACCTACATGACAGTTGCAAAGGGACCTCTAACTAGACCGTCTAAGAACTTACCATTTTCGGGACATGCCATTATTATTCCAATAGAGCATATGGCGACGTTGAGAAATACGACTGATAATATCATTGAGTCTCCAGTATACCAAGAAATAGTCAAATATCAAGATTCATTAGTGAAGGCATTTGCCATTTTAAAACCCTTTTTAAAGCTTGTCTTTTTTGAAATTAATCGTAAGACCAATGTACATCAACATGTTCAGTTTTTACCAGTAGGTGAAAATTTAATAGAAGCCTTTCCCAACGCATTGGAGGAGAAGAGTAAACTAAATAATGAAAATTTTGAAAAAAATCAGAAGCTAAATTTTGAAGAATTTAAAGATACCAACGATCCCAAGCTATTGGAAATATTAAATACTTCGGATTATATTCTATTCACTATATGTCACAATGAATCTGATAAAACTGTTTATATTTCTCAACTCAAGGACGAATCTAAAGCCATCGATCTACAGTTTCCCAGAAGGGTTCTCGCATATACTTTGAAATGTCCAAAAAGAACATATTGGGATAAATGTCAGCAATCAAAATATAAAGAAACGCAAGAATGTGAAGAATTTAAAAATTTTTACAAAGAATACGATTTTACCAAATAGTCTACTATTATGCTATCTATTTACATTAAAGCTCCATTCCAAGCTCTCTGATGCATTTTGTACATAGACAATTAAAAAACCATTCTTCAAGTTGTTCTTGTCTTATTTGAACATTTTCATTTGAATAATTCCCATAACTTATGAACAATTCTGTGTTTGGTTCGATATCTTTTAATGCTTTGAAATATAGAGTATCCCCTTTTCGCGTCTTTACTAAGTTTGGATCACAGGAATGGTTAAAAAAGGATGCAGATGGATAAATGGCAAAACCAAAATAATCCTTCTCCTCTGTATCATTAACGGGTTGTGACCAAATTCCAAATGCATTTGTGAGGTTGGTACCAAGAATTGTTCTTACCAAATCACTTGTGATTAAAGGTTGAAGTTTGGTGTGTGCCGTAAGCTTCACAAACTTATAAATATTAGTATATGATTGTAATAATTGGGGGTATCTCCTTAACTTATCAAATTCGTTGGATTGTAAACTTCCAAAAAATTTCAATTCTTTATGCCTACCTTTATACATTTGAAATAGTATTCCAATAATATATTTGGCTTCTATATATTCCGATTCGCCAATCTTTGGAATATTATTTAATCTTTTTGATGGTTTCATTTTATCGATTTTCTCTTCCCATTCACATACCTTTCTCCATTCGTCTATGATTTGGCTGTCAAATTTTTCTTCGTTTAATGCTAATTCAGGCTCGTCTGGCTTTTTTAATCCATTATTGTAATAGTTTTCAACATTTAAGAGACTATCAAGATAAATCTTATCAATGTCCTCCTCAGTAAACGCAGACATACATTGCTCCGAGCAAAAATATAACAGAAGTTGACCACCCAACCTAAACTTAAGGGTTTGCCCTCCACTAAATTTGAAGCACGACGAACAAACTTCTTTTTTAAATGGACGTGAAATAGCTGAACTTAAGGCTTTACTTATATGTATTACTGTATCTTTTGGGATCTCACATATCGAGATACCTCCCCTCCCAGTTGTAGTTTTGCGTACTACAAACCACGGAGAATTTATTTCCTTGTTTATTTCGTCAATAGTTGGTTTCATGTTATATAGATAATGCTAGACCTATTGTACCTATCTATCTTCGTATTTTAAATTTCTTCGCACGTCAAAATATCCATATGCGATGCCCGAGGATAAATGTTCTGTACATCCGATACGAGCAGCAAAGCTTACTACCCACTTTTATATTTTTAAATAACAAGATATATATATTAATTAAGCTTTAAGCATTATACTCTTCGATAATTTATACTACATTAAAACGACCTATTCTTTTAGAATAATTAACTACGGAAGGACCTGTAGAACCATTCAAGATCCTTTAGAATTACCTTGAGCTTTCAGAGCTTTCTCTCTTCTTCTTCTGCCTTCTATCTTTCTTCCTCGGTATCCCCTATACCCTTACTATTTCTAAGCCAATTTTGTGAGGACTACTCTGATTAGTATGGTTGTCAAATTTGAAATAATGGCCTAAGAACATTCTGAAGTTTCATAATAAGGGAGCAGGGGATAATAAAATGAACTCCGAAGGGTTGAAATGGTGATGTGTAAGCCAAGTCTGCATGTCTATCGAAGCTCTAATGATGGGCATCAAAATACGGGCCCAAGTAATTAAACCTGACCACATTAACAAAATAGTCAAAAGTTCAGTCGAGGACGAAGAAACAGTTATAAATGCAAGAGCGGAAAAAGGAAACTCAACTCAATACAACACCAAAATAGGGAACCCATTCTGTTTGTCTTGAAAAGGTTCTTGGTGCGTAAAACGAACCTCACTATATGCGATAAAAATCGATACTAGCCCGGCCGTTTTCAAAGATGAGCCCGTATCAATTAACAAGCCTGTAAGAATGCACCACCAATTGCAATCATGGTAGCATGTCTGGCATCAAGTCCTCTCCTTCGTACCCATCATCATTATCAGGACTTGTATTATGGGAGCCAGCAACCAGTATAATGTACTCATATTCAGCCGTGCTCGCCAGAGCTAAGGATACTTGAACCAGTACTATTATAACGTAGGATAAGATACTATCGATTCATTCGATTAGAGGCAACGAATTTAGCCGTCGACTTTTGTGCAAGTTGGCTTATTATTAGGTAACGAAATAAAGTGTTGCAACTACTGTCTTCGTTTAAAATGTGTATGTTAATTTATCGTCTAAAAACATATATATTTGTATTAGAACAACCAGCCAATGAAAGTATCATAGTACCATTCCTTATCCTTTGGATTACCTTGAGCTTGTCTTAAAGCTTCCTTCTCAGCTGCTGTATCCGCGAATTGTTGTTCCTCCGAGTCAACGACGTCTCTATAAGTATCTAAATCAACTTCCTCAGGCTTAATGGTCTTGGTGCGATGGTATACTTTGAAAACAATGTACAAAATAACAAAGACCGGCAATGCAATATAACCAGTTATAAAGTCCTTGTATGTGAAAGAATTGCCCAAAAACGCAGTAAAATTTTTGATGAAAATAACAAGAACACAAACGAACAATGCGACGTATGTACCATATGGTTGTAATGGTGATCTGTATGCTAAATCTTTCTTTCTATCCAAACCTTGTGCCTTACAGGCTTTCATGAAACGGATATGAATAACTAAAATACATGCCCAAGTGATTAAACCAGTAATACTGACCACGTTGACGAAGTAACCGAAGACTTCCGATGAAGAAGAAGACACAGCCATATATGCAAGCAAACAGAATAAGAAACTCAATGCAACACCAAAATAAGGAACCCCCATTCTATTTGTCTTCGAAAAGAATCTAGGTGCATATCCAGCAACAGATAAACCGTAAATAGTACGGGAACAAATGTACATATCCGAGTTAGCGGCTGACAAAACGAATAATAAGATACAAGCGTTGATAACATGGTCTAACCCGGGAATTTTAGCGTTCTTAATGGCAATAACGAATGGAGATGCGCTTGCATCTGAACCACTAGCAGACATTAATAATGGATCATTAGCAGCAACACACATTCCCAAGAACAAGATAGACAAAACATAAAAAAGAACAATACGATAAAGAGTCATTTTGATCGCTTTAGGAATAGCCTTTCTAGGTCTGGCACATTCTGCAAAAGTAATACCACACAATTCGGTACCTGTGTAGGCAAAAACTGCAGAAACAAGCACAGCAACAAAAGCAACAAATCTACCCTTATCTCCTGTAATATTTAAGTTTTTGGCTTCGTTCACGTAGTGTATGAAAGCACCGGGGTCTTTCCAGTATCTGAAACCTAATCTGTCATGTGTTGGACCTCCTCCTAATGCAATGATTAATAAGAGCAAGATTAAACCAAGGCATGTTACGACTTTGATACTTGATAACCAAAATTCAATTTCACCGAAGAATCTGACTCCAAAAATATTAACGGCCACAATAACTACCAACAAGATCGTGATCCATACACCTGGATTTATTTTATCCTTTGATATCCAATATTGAACGGTTAAAGACCCGGCTACCAATTGATTAGCTGGTAAAATCAAATATTTGATTAAATAGACGTACCCACAAGCAAATCCCAACGCAGGATCCACATATCTATTACAGTAACCAGTAAAACCATCTGCTAGTGGAATAAAAGTTGCGACTTCACCCAATCCGCACATAACCATATACACAACCATCCCAATTGCACTATACGCAATAAGAATTGATGCTGGCCCTGCAGTCCTTAAGGCTGAACCCGTACCAATTAATAATCCTGTACCCAAAGCACCACCAATAGCAATCATGGTAACGTGTCTGGCATCAAGCCCTTTTTTCAACTGGTGTCCATGATCAGTAAATTGAGATGTTGGATTGGAACGGGCAATCAGCAAGTTGTACTCGTCTGTATGTCTTGATAACACTGATGTTACTTCACTTCCTGCATTTTTCTCTGTATCAATCATAGTTTGTCTACAAATACTAAAATTCTATAGAGAAATAAAAAATTAAGATTTATTTTATTATTTATACATTTTTCATTTGACAGCGTTATCTATCGACCATTTTTTTTTCTTTTTTGGTACAAAGATAATGAAAGCCAAGCAAATAGTTCACGTAAAAAATGCCTTAGCGGTGCATGACTAGATAGGACTGTAAAATACCACCTTAGTTAGGGCAGAACCGAACAATCGTCTACAGTGCAGGAACATTTCCCCAAGTATCGGAATTTATGCACGGCAATTGCACAGCTGGCCTTCAATTTGCCTAGCAAATTTAAAAAAATAATAATACATTTAGTACCACAATCACAGATTCGCCGATCACGTCAAGCAGATTCCATGGATATGCATTGTCAACACTAATGTGGGGCGGGGGGTCAGTTGATTGTAAAATTTTCGGGTGATGAGCTTAGTGGTTTTTTTTTCTATTATGCCGGATCGATTAGGGGCATTGCCGCTAGGCCCATTTTCGTAGTACTATGGGTGATCATGACGAAGTGTCTAACGGTAATTCTGGGGAAATTGCCGTATAGAATAGAAACAGAAAGGAAATACACCTCATGTCGAGCAAATTTACATGATCCCCGGACTCACGATCACTACAAGAAAGCAATTTGGGGTTAGAAAGTGGAGCATACGATTACGAATTAGAATCGGATAGAAGTGAGATCGCCGCAAACTTATACAATAACAATAATGTTCAACAGATTTAATATCATGTATTTAATAAATATATAAATATTATAAATAGACATTCATGAACGCATAAATTCGATGACAGTGTCATCAGACGTCTGTCACGCTAGATTAAATAAACACAGATGAGTGACCAGCAATTATCTGGCTTGTAAATCAGGTAAATGAATAGCCTTGACAGTAATGTAACTGTTTTGACTGTTAGCGATACCAGCGTATGCATTATACCAAGCAGCAAAAGCCGTAAGAAGACCAAATACCCCACCAGCTTTTTGAACTGCAAGCCCATCAGCTTTAAATTCGGCGATAGCCAATAGCAAGAATGTAATCGAAAGGAAGAAGAAGATCGAGAAAAAAGCGACCGTAGACTTCAAAGTCATCAACATCAAAAAGAACGTAAATATAAACCACCCTACAAGGAAAATACCAACCGCATTAGTAAATTCTCTTTCGTCATCGTAGGCAGAAGCAATTCCAAAACTATCAACATAAAGGGCGGCCCATCCACCCCAGAAACCAGCGTACGAACTTAACGCAACACCACCAAAGGTATTTCCTGAAGCGATCTCAAACATACCGGCAACTAACTGTGCAGCACCACCGTAGAAAAATGCTAATCCAACAACAATGTTTGGAATGGTGACGCCTCTGGCTTGAACGTTGATTAATGAAAGCAAGAAAGTTGTAAGGGCGAAACCCGATAATCCCAATGGTGCAGGGTTGGCTAAGTTATGCTTTGGTGGTGGTCCTAAACCAGGATTCATAGTACCACCGAATGCTTCAACTAACTCATCACGACGGTACTTTTCATTACCAAATTGAATATAATCTCCATCTGCAACAACTTCGGTAATGGTATTGTCTTTATGGTGTGTACTTCTTTCACTCTGAGATCCTTCGCGGTTTACAACGAAGTGGTGTTCTTGTTCCTGCTGTTGTTGCTGTTCTAAGTCACTCATTTTAAAATTTAACTATGAAATTATTTAATAATCTCGTATTATCAGTATTTGGTTGAAAGGTGTAATATAATTTAAAATTTTTTACTAAAGGTAGGTCTAATTAAGCACTTTTTAATATCAAATAGTAATACTCTGCCAAAAAGATTTTAGTTTATTCGTTTACTTGGAAATAACTAATCGATTCAATTAAAATAGTTGATGATGTTATGAAATTTATTTCGAAGAATATTCTTTACTTATATATAGTCAGCCCCACAATTCAAACATGCCCACTCAACAACTTTTTTTTAATGCCGATGTATTCTTCTACGAACCTCATTTCAGCGGGGATCTTGCAAAAGACACGATCTCAAATCTAGCAAGTCCCACATACAATGAGGGTTCTAAGTGAGTCGACAATCGACACTACCACATCAGGATACTATATACTAACCGAATATGAAATAAAGTGATGGATGCGGGAGAATAACCACGAGAAAAAGCAGAAAATTTTTTATAATTTGTGGGGCACATTGACTATTCTCAGGCATCTAACCGTTTGCACAATAATCCCACCAAAAGTCCGATATCCGATTGTACTTTTTCGCAATATTCTTAACACCGAATGAATTACACACAATAGGGCAGGTTCATCTACTTAACTATAACAAAGCGATAGTATGGTCAATACAGTAGATGATGAAAGATACCGGTAGAATATACGGAAATAGAGGTAGATGGATTTCACCGATGCTGGCGTTTCCAGAGATGAAGTGGTGTAGAACAGGCGCGACGAGGAATTAGCTGATAGATGAGGATGAACAATAAGTGCGAACAATGCCCGTGCTACATTTCAGTGAAAAGCCGCACAATAGCAGCCAATAAGAGCGATTATCATTAAGCACGGTAGTCGGCTTATAGCCGATTCAGATTCATCAAGTGCCTAAACTGGTATGAGATGCCCAACAGATGCATAACGACGTGTTTTATTGGATTACACGGTGTGTGACGGCCTGGAGCAATAATAATTCTTGGTAATACTGATAAATCGGTGAAAGCTCGTAAAAGGACGATGCCGAGTGACAAGACTTCCACAACTGGCTACGAATTCGGACTTGCTGCTTCAAATGGCACCATTGGGACCCTCGACTTATGCCTGAAAAACCCAACTTTTTGCTACAATAGCAGGGGTATCGGACATAGCGAATGGAAAGGGCCGGAGAAAAGTGCGAAAAACAGTTCCAGGTGGTCAATGTCTTTGGGGATTGTCAGTTAATTGTTCGTCAAGATTGCTTGAGAATGGATATGAAAAGGATCTATGTCTCCAACTAGACCTGGTCATCGGACTTATCCCTTATTTAGAATAGGGGTGTAATTTGGTAGTCTCAAATGGTGGTTCACCTTGTCACTCGCTTATAGTGAATACTAACTACATCTCGGTTGGAAGGATATTCATCTCTCACAGCTCGCTCATGCAGATCAACCCCCACAACTTCGTAATATGGAAAAGTTTGCTAACAGACATAAAGTCCGAATTGAGTCGGTTAGCAGCACTCTGAATGCCGACCCGCATTCAAGTCCGCAAACGCACGCAAAATGAGTAACTACACTTAATATGGTTCCAGTCCCACAGGTGGGCAGGAATTTGCAATTAGCTCTAAGCACTTAGAGAATCACAAGCAATACTATTCACAACGTATAAGTGTTGTAAGTTGGGATACTAATGTAAGAAGGAATGAATTTGGATGGATTGGGAGCACATTGCATCGAATAGAATGGTTTTCGCACGTTGAATACCCGAAACAGTCAGTTTGTAAACATTCCACAATCACTAAGTTTGTTCTACACATTAAGTCAAGCATATTGAAAAACATATTGAATCGTGGATTCTTTTTCAATAGATGGTCAAGAGCTGGTAAAAATGGCATTTTTCAGATCATCTAAGCAAGATTTACAAGATATTTCGGACATTTCCCACTCGATGGAGAATGTTTCGATGAGTGACATGGATATTGATTCGAAATCACAATATACAAACTTGAACAAAGAGAACATTACACCTGGTAACTCGCCAACCAAGTCGATTCTACATAACTCGCCTCAACAACAACTAGCACGATCTAGATTTCCACAAGGAGTAAATTCCAATATGGAGTATAATGATCTTAAGCTTCCAAAGTTGAATCATAACACGCATACTCATGAGATAAAAACCCATAATGCAAAGACCAAGAGATTGGCATCTGTTGCACAACTTTACTTTTTAGATTATTATTGTGAGATGTTTGATTACGTTATTAATAGGAGAGACAGAACCAAGCTTGTGGAACAGAAATTGATGAACGATCCTAATTTTAGTGGAAATGTGCAGAGACAGCAGTTGGAATGGAAAAACTACATTGGGAGAGAAAGGGCATTATTAAGAAAGAGGAGATTGAAGCCAAAACATAAGGACTTTCAAATGATTACACAGGTTGGTCAGGGTGGTTACGGACAGGTGTTTCTTGCCAGAAAGAAAGATACAAGGGAAATTTGTGCTTTAAAGGTATTAAACAAAAAGCTATTGTTGAAGTTAGATGAAACTAAGCATGTTCTAACTGAGAGAGATATTTTGACCAATACAAGAAGTGAATGGTTGGTTAAGCTTTTATATGCGTTCCAAGACCCCGAAAAAGTATTTTTGGCTATGGAGTTTGTCCCAGGTGGTGATTTCAGAACTTTGTTAAATAACACGGGATATTTAATCCCACCACATGCAAGATTTTATATCAGTGAAATGTTTATGGCAGTGAACTCGTTGCATGAATTGGGTTTCACCCACAGGGACTTGAAGCCAGAAAACTTTTTAATTGATTCTAAGGGACATATAAAATTAACTGATTTTGGCCTAGCTGCGGGCAATGTTTCTAATGAAAGAATTGAAAGCATGAGGTTAAAGTTACAGAACTTACAGGATTTAGATGATTACAAAGTACCATCCAAGTTAATGATCGAAAGACAAAAAATTTTTAAGAGGTCCCAAGGACACCATAATTTGGCTAACTCTATTGTAGGTTCCCCTGATTACATGGCGTTAGAAGTCCTCGAAGGTAAGAACTATGACTATACTATCGATTACTGGTCGTTAGGATGTATGTTATTTGAAAGTTTATGTGGTTATCCACCATTCTCAGGTTCTAAACAAGACGAAACATATTACAATTTGAAGAATTGGAAAACTGCGTTAAGAAGGCCTCAGACTAAGGACGGGCGTTATGTCTTTAGTGACAGAACCTGGCAGTTAATTGTCAAGTTAATCGCATCACCCTCTTCGAGATTAAAAAATTTCAAGCAAATTCAAGTTATGTCTTATTTCAACGATATAAGTGATTGGAATAAGTTGAGGGAAAAGACACCACCATTTACGCCACAGTTAGATAATGAAGAAGATGCCGGTTATTTTGATGACTTCGAAGATGAAGAAAGTATGCAAAAGTACAAAGATGTTTTTGCAAGACAAGAACATAATGAACAATTATTGGACAATGCAAATAATAAAAAGGCGAATAATAATTTTATTGGTTTCACATTCAAGCATAAGTTGAATCCAAACAACAAATTCCACCAGGGCGAAATTAATCTTTTGGGTAATAATCATAATAGATTAGATCCTTTGGCTACCTTGTATTGATTATATCTATATATCTCAATGTATATACGTATATACAATCTTTTATTTAATAATGTATTTATGATAGCGATTAACGTAACCTGTAACTTATGATTTCCAAATAAAATCATTTTCTACCTTATTTGCAATACATTTTCTTTGGTAGGTATTATGAATCGACTCACATTCATCACCTGCTTTTCTAATAGCGAGAAGTAGTTGATCTTCTGAAAACTTACCATGAGATTCTAATAACAACAAATTCGCTGCCTTACTGTCCTTAATCGAAAAACATATGACATGATGTGATTCGGACAGTATCAAATCGTTCATATTAGGATTGAAAATATAATTCTCTTTCTTTGTGTCCAATGGTATGCATATCGATGTCGACGAAAATGAATTGTATAACGCTATATTAGCATCTATCAAGGCGAAATAACAGCAATTTATTGCTGCATTAAGCTCAGTCAGAGTGAAATCCTTGTTATGTTGATTAGAACCGTTATCGTTAATATTATTTTCTGTTATCAAAAATTGCACTACTATTTGAATTAATTGTCTTGGATATTTATACCTTATAATTATCGATTGTAAGATTGATCTCAACTTGTCTTCCAATGCCTTTTCTCTTGTGGTTGAGACGCCTAATGATGGCCTAACTATGATTTCTAAACTAGCCAAATTAGGTAACTCTTGTCTTATTTTAGGTTCTATAGGTCCTGTTACGGACGTTATTACTTTGGTTGTTCCTACAGACAACTCGGCCGAACCATCTACTCGGCTAAGGACAGAAGTATTCACGTCAAAAGTCATATCTCTCTATTTTAATTGTGATTTATGGAATAAATCTGTAAATCTGTATATATTTCATCTCATCTTGATGTACAATTTGAAGTACGAAAAAACATCATCGCATTCATTACACAAAGAATTTCATATAATGTAAACCAAGCTTCTTATTTACATTAGACTAACATGGAGGATTACGAGAAAGAGCTACTAGCCGATTTGGGTAGCGATTCCAGTGATGCAGAACAATCGGAAAATATAGACGAAAATTTTGTAGAACTGAATACATTGCAACCGATAGAAGATATCCCATCACAGTATCCAGAGATGAAGTTCGAGGATAAATTAAGACAGTTATTGAATGACGAATACAATTATAGTTTACAACATAGATTAGACCAAGTTGATATTACCAATGTTAGTGACATAACCCAAGTTTCTAAAATTTTTCCGATAATTCCAGAGTTGCAATCGCATATTGAGGTTTATTCCAGTGACGACAATTGTGACTATTTGAACTTATTATCATCTGTAAATAATGAAAATCAGAGTGAAGAATATTCATTCATATTGATGGTCAATGAATTATCGCAGGTTATTCATCAGGAAATGTCATTAGTTCATTCATTTATCAAGTTACAATACAAGGTGGTGTTTTCAGAACTAGAAACACTTGTACTAAATTCGGTAGATTATGCAAATATTATTTTAACAATCAAGCAAGACTTATTGAATATTAAAAAGTATGAGTCGGAGCTTACTAGGATTGTATCGAATGAAAAGGTGCTTGTAATAATTATGTCTGCTTTGCAACATGCTAAAGATCAATTTGTATTAAACGACCAGGATTTTGAAATGATATCCAAAGCATGTCGTCTAGTTATTGATCTTAGTAATGTCTTGAACCAGTTATCCGAGTTTATTTCATCAAAGTTGTCAAAATTTGCACCTAACGTATCTTCGATAGTAGGTCCTATAACTACGTCTCAGCTCTTGATAGCCAGTGGCTCTCTTAGACAATTATCATTGACGGCATCGTGTAATCTCCCATCCTTGGGGGTAAGAGATTTGTCCTCCCAAAAAGCCAACAAAAATGTACGCCAAACAGGGTATTTGTATCATTGCGAGTTAATAAAATATTTACCTCCTAGTGTTGTTAGGTCTGCAATGAGGATTTTAAGTGGAAAGGTGATACTAGCTGCAAGAATTGACCTATCTCAATCTTGTCCATCAGGCTCACTTGGGCAAAGATATTTGGAGGAAGTCACTAATAAAATTGAAAAACTATTGACCCCTCCAGAAGCGCAAGCCGATAAAGCTTTACCGGCACCTATTGAACACAAATCCAAAAAGCGTGGTGGTAAGAGGTTTAGAAAGATGAAAGAGCGTTTCCAAATGTCTGAATTGCGTAAAGCTCAAAACAAAATGGAATTTGGCAAACAGGAAGAATCGGTGACAGACAGTTTTGGAGAGGAAATTGGTTTGGGGATGAGTAGAGGAGGTGCTGGTAGATTAAATATTCAAGTTAATGCTAATACGAATGCAAAAATGTCTAAATCGTTGACTAATAGACTTCAGCTGCAAAAAGTATCGAACAATACGTTCAACGATGATTTTGACAGCATCCTATTAACCAATAATGCAAATAGTTCTCCAACCATTGTCGATAATCATACCCTAAATGGTTCGAATAAGAGTAAATGGTTTACAGGCATGGTCAAACGCAAAAGAGAGGAAGATACGGCAGAATCATCTGACGCTAAAAAGTTAAAATTCTAAGATAAAAACTCTGCTATCTAATGGAATGCCAGCATTCATTACTATATAGACCGTAATATGATTACAACTGGGTTATAACGTATTATGTATATCTTACTTTCTAGCATAATAAATTTTTACACAAAGCCAAGTTTATTGACTCAAAAAAAAAAATTTCAGTGAGCTTGACATTCGAATTTGATTCATTAACTGTATGCTATCTAGTAGATTGTTCATTAGAAGTATTGTTAGAAATAGTTTTTGTCGATATACACTTGACTCTAGTAGACTGTATTCAATTAAGATGAGTGATAACAATAGTACGAAACCAACCATTGAGCCATCGGTTCAAGGTGAAGTTCCAATCAAGAAAGAAAAGACAGCAAAAGAATTAGAAAAAGAACGTAAGAAGGCTGAAAAATTAGCCAAGTTCAATGCTAAGAAGGCCAAGCAAGTCGAAGACTCTAAGACTAAACCAGCTGAAGCTAAAAAGCCAAAGAAGGAAAAAAAGGTTGCAGAGGAAGTCCCTGAATTTAAAGATGAGACCACGCCAGGTGAAAAGAAAGTATTAGTCTCATTAGATAACCCAGCGTTTAAAGCTTATAACCCAAAGAATGTTGAAAGTTCGTGGTACAGCTGGTGGGATAAGCAAGGTTTATTTCAACCAGAATTGACTGAATCGGGTGAAATTAAGCCTCAAGGTGCTTTTACTATCCCAGCACCACCTCCTAATGTTACTGGTGCTTTACACATTGGACACGCTCTAACTATTGCCATTCAGGATACTTTAATCAGATATTACAGAATGAAGGGTAAGACCACCTTGTTTTTACCAGGGTTCGACCATGCAGGTATTGCAACTCAATCTGTCGTCGAAAAGCAAATTTGGGCTAACGAAAAGAAAACCAGACATGATTACGGCCGTGAAAAGTTCGTTGAAAAAGTTTGGGAATGGAAAGAAGAATACCATGGTAGAATTAAAAACCAAGTGAAAAAATTAGGTGCATCTTATGATTGGAGTAGAGAAGCATTTACTTTAAACCCAGACTTATCTGAATCCGTTACTGAAGCCTTTGTAAGATTACATGAAGATGGTACCATTTACAGAGCATCAAGATTAGTTAACTGGTCTGTGAAATTGAACACTGCCATTTCTAATTTAGAGGTAGACAATAAAAACATTAGTGGGAAAACATTATTGTCTGTCCCAGGATATGAATCGAAAATTGAATTTGGTACTTTGACCTCATTCTCTTATCCTGTTGAAAATTCTAACGAGAAGATTACAGTCGCCACTACCAGACCTGAAACTATGTTCGGTGATACTGGTGTTGCAGTTCATCCAAATGATCCACGTTATAAGCATTTACATGATAAGTTTGTTCTTCATCCATTTTTGGATCGTAAAATACCAATTATCACTGATTCAGAGGCTGTCGATATGGAATTTGGTACCGGTGCTGTTAAGATCACTCCTGCTCATGACCAAAACGATTACAGTACTGGTAAAAGAAACAATTTAGAATTTGTTAATATTTACACAGATGACGGTTTCTTGAATGAAAACTGTGGTGAAGAATGGAAGGGAATGAAAAGATTTGATGCCAGAACTAAGGTTATTGAAGAATTGAAAGCAAAGGGATTGTTTGTTGACCAAAAGGATAATGAAATGACTATTCCTATTTGTTCTAGATCTGGTGATATTATTGAACCTTTGTTGAAACCACAATGGTGGGTAAACCAGAAAGATATGGCTGTTGAAGCCATCAAGGCTGTGAAGAGTGGTGAAATCACCATTACTCCTAAGACCTCTGAAGCTGAGTACTTCCATTGGTTAGAAAACATCCAAGATTGGTGTATCTCTCGTCAATTATGGTGGGGTCACAGATGTCCTGTTTACTTCGTTACCTTTGATGGTGCGGAAAACGATAGATTGAATAATGATTACTGGATTGCTGGTAGGTCTTACGAAGAAGCCCTTGAAAAGGCGCAAAAGAAATTCCCAAACCAAACATTCACCTTACAACAAGATGAAGACGTCTTAGATACGTGGTTCTCTTCTGGCTTATGGCCATTCTCTACTCTTGGGTGGCCAAATAAGACTAAAGACATGGAATTATTTAATCCTATGTCAATGTTAGAAACTGGTTGGGATATTTTATTCTTCTGGGTCAGTCGTATGATCTTATTGGGTCTTAAATTGACAGGTAAGGTTCCATTTAAGGAAGTTTTCTGCCATTCATTGGTTCGTGATGCCCAGGGACGTAAGATGTCCAAGTCCTTAGGAAATGTTATTGATCCATTGGATGTTATCGCTGGTATTCCATTGCAGGGATTGCATGATAAATTAAAGACTGGTAACTTGGATCCAAAGGAATTGCAAAAGGCTACTGAAGGACAAAAAGCATCTTATCCAAACGGTATTCCAGAATGTGGTACTGACGCGTTAAGATTTGCATTATGTGCTTATAGTACTGGTGGTAGAGATATTAACTTGGATATTTTAAGAGTTGAGGGTTATCGTAAATTCTGTAACAAGATTTATCAGGCCACTAAATTTGTTTTAGGTAAATTAGGTGAAGATTACAAACCACCTGCAACATCAGCTAAATCTGGTAATGAATCATTAGTTGAAAAATGGATTTTACACAAGTTAACCACAACCGCAAAGAATTTATCTACTAGCTTGGAGAAGCGTGATTTCTTCGAATCGACTAATGCTATCTATAACTTTTGGTATGACTTATGTGATGTTTACATTGAAAATTCAAAGTCGTTAATCCAAGATGGTACCCCAGAACAAAAGAAATCTGCCCAAGACACCTTGTACACTTGTATTGATAGTGCATTAAGAATGATCCATCCATTTATGCCATTCGTTACCGAAGAAATGTGGCAAAGATTGCCACGTAGAGAAGACGAAAAGACTATCTCTATTGTCACCGCTCCATTCCCAGAATACGATTCCGCATTTGATGATATAAAGTCTTTGGAAGCCTACGAATTGGTTTTAGAAATTACCAAAGGTGCTAGATCTTTGTTATCGCAATACAATATTTTGAAAAATGGTCAAGTATATGTCGAGTCTTCGAATGAAAGCGTCAACAATATTGCTTCTCAACAGCAAGATTCTATTGTTTCTTTGATTAAGGGTGTTGAAAAGATTGCTATTGTCAAGAATGCAGAAGAGGTTCCTTCCGGTTGTGCATTGCAAGCTATCAATACCGAATGTACTGTACATGTCTTGGTTAAGGGTCAAATCAATTTGGATGCTGAAATTGCTAAGGTCAACAAGAAATTGAACACCGTTTTAGAATTCCAATCTAAGATAAATGATTCCATCAGCAAATTCACTGACAAAACCAAGCAAGAAGCTAAAGATGCTGCTTTTAAGAGAGCTGAAAATTATAAGGCGGAAATAGAGGGTTATGAGCAGACAGTCGCCATCTTAGAAAAATTAAAGCTTTAGATGTAGATACTAACTTATTACGTATGTGAATGGAATATTATAATAGTTTTGCCTATCGATGTAGACCACTCTAAGAGAATGAAAGCCACATTTTGCGAATACAGTTCTGAAAGATCAGACGGTTCGCTCCTAAGTAGAACAAGTACGACAGGAACTAAAAGGATAAACAGATAGAACACATTCCCACTCAGTGTACAATATTATTTTGTTAATTTAAATTATGAATTGCCCGTGAGCCGTAGAGATCTACAACAATACTTCTGAAATACTATGTAAGTACAGTTTATAATGAGAATAATTAAGTTGAATGTCATAATTGAAGCTGGATATATGGTTGATTTTATTGAGGCTGATGTTTATTATTTCGATTGTTGCAGGCTCCAATTCCAATACAATATGGCCATAGTTACGCACACTACATATTGCCATTTTCCATAATACTTAGTATCATAATACTGGCTGTAGACAAGGCTTAGGTTTAACATTGATACGATCTTCTCTTGAGTCTATTGCGAACTATATACCGAACCACATTTATGCTGCGTTCTGTAATGCTCAATACCTATATCAGAGATATCTAATAAGTGCTAATACCCTACGATCGGAACATCGATTCGCGCATATGCAAGAAAAGTAAATACGTAGTCGGCAAACCCCGCGAGTTGGTTGTTTTATTTCAAAGCATGTTTAAGGTTTAGAAATCGGATTTATGAAAATTTTTACAATCAAAGATCAATAATATTGAGAATATGTACATTTAATGGTATCGTGTAGTATATTCAGACGTGTATACCTGTAAATGGAATTATGTTCGTAATTAGACCGCAGATTGTAACATAATGGCGTTTGCCCGGTATATTGAGAGAATTTTGATTGATGCACCGAACAATGAATTACTCTGAAATTGTGACATATTATGTAACGGGCATTTCAAGTATTACATCATAAATACGTGGTCACTATTCGGACGACGAAAACAATATAAATACTGCAATATTCACCGATTTTTAATTTGTATTTTTCAAATCCAAGATACATACAAATACAATATAATGAACTTCAACGATATAGTCAACAAAGGTAAAGATTTAGCTGGTTCCAAGGGAGCTCAAGAAGCTTACAAGGAATTCAACAGCACTGACGGTTCTTACACTGACAAGGCTAAGGCTGCTTACAGTGGTTACCAAAAAGGTGAAAAGTCGGGTTCTGAAGAAAAGTCTGACTCTAAGCAAGAAAAGACTGAAGAAAAAAAATAATCAATTCAGTTTTAAAGGTCAATTGACGCCAGTTGACATTGATATATATGTTAAGTAAAACTTAAGTATTCAATTGTAACATTTATTAATAAAAGCTGAATTTTTCAGAAATTTCATGGACGTATCAAATTGTGTATATTTAATCTTTTATCTCTAGATTTCTATCGCGAAAAAATTCAAAAACGCATGTGAACAAAATTTACTTATGAAGATTTTTACTGCTTAATACCGTGTCAGACAAATATATCGTATCGAACTAATTTAGGGTTTCTTATAAATCACTACTTTTTATACATTGACTGTCTTAATATGATATATATCTTTATTAGTCGCTTTAATTTGTACAATTGTTGACTATTATATACACAGTACAAACACTAGTTATTAAATAGAATCCATTAAATTAGTAATACATATTCAACCACTGTTTAATTGGGATGGATTGAAATCGTAGAAAAAGAATTGAAGCAAAAAGAACTTTGTCATCTCATTCATCAACGTTAATTTAATAGTAGAATTTGAAGACATTCAACTTCAGAGAAGTAAAATAAAACAAGACATGTAATCATAAATGAGATAGAATAACTTAAGAAAGCAACATAAATAGTAAATTGATGACAAATTGATACGAAGCAAAATAAATAATGAGCTGGAACTGCAAATTTATTCAGTGTTATCAAAACGTCTTTTCAAAAATGTCATTTGACAATTCCTTCTTTTATTAACCTTATAATCTTTGAAACAGTGATATTGTTACTATAGAGCTTAGCGTTCAAGGTTGTAATATTTCATTTCGCTATTCTCCTTTATCAAATCTCTAATATACTTGGATGCCAATTCGATCGTGGTAGCTTTGGAAGGGATGGATACTTCATCATGATACGCTTGAGGAATCAAATTCGATAATTCATGGACTGCCATATTCATTCTATTACGTCTACCCTGCTCTGCTAACTTATGTGATGCTTTCTTCGCAGTTGGCTTTTCAGATCTTGACTTCGTTCTAGTGAGCGCAGGAGACGACTCGCCACTTCCTTGCAGACCCATCATCGGGGATGTCTCGCTTGAAGATGATAGTTTATGCGGTATGATATTGTTCGCATATGCTGAACCATTTCTGGTTTGACCGTTCAGTGATTCGCGATGTACCATATCCAGAGAACTATTCCTATTCGATCCTTCTTGCTGTTGTTCGGCCAATACACTCATTGTGAATCCCATCATGGTAGCGGAAGCAGGCGCTTCGCTTGATAATGAATTATTAGGAATGTCAACCTTCTTACCCAGAGGTGGAAGCATAGGAGTAGATTCAGAACTATTTCGTTGCAGATCCACACCAGCTTCAGGTAGCTTTTCAAAAGGAGAACTTGTCAGAGATTTGTGCGATGATCTAGGTTTTACCGAAGGCGAACGCTTTGAACGAGGACCATTAGCGTGCAAGATAGGAGTACCATGCGGAGTTTTTCTTTTGTGAGGTACACCATCTTCCGCAGGCGCATATACCGACGAGGATCTTCTCTTATCTGCCTGTTGTGCAGCTAAAGCCGGGGAAGTTAATGGTTCAAAAGATGCTTGTACTGGTGGATTGTAGGGATAATTGTTCGAATTTACCTGTTGTTCTCGAGGGGTGGCAGCTGGTGATTCCAAAGGCGTAAAAACCGCGTCAGGTCTGACATGTTGATTATGTGGTTGATGTGCATAAGCCTGTGTATCATCAGAATGTTTTTGATATTTATGATATAAATGCTGGTTGTTGTATGATTTATCATTCTGACCTGGAAGAACAGGTGACATGAACATTGTAGGATTTTCTACCGGTTTTGTCAGTCTTTTCACATTTGTAGCAAGCATATGAGGTGTGTTGTTGTTTAAGCTGGAAGCTGATGGCGGGTATGCTGTCGACAGCTGCTCGTATGAAATATCCTCGGGTAATACGAAATTCAAATTATCAAGCCCAAACTCATATTTCCCAGCACCATCAACACGCGTATTCTGTGCTCCGTTCAAACGACTACCATTTGAGCTACCAGGTGTCCCATTTGACGCGGCTTCATACAAGTTATGTTCAATTTGGTTTAGCAAATATTGATCTTGCTCTGTAAAATTTGGTGTTGTCTGGTTCGTTCCCTGTTGTGCACCATTAGCACCATGTCCGCCCGCTGTATCATGTTCCAAATCGTGGAAATATGGACTTGTTTCCCCCTTTACTCCTGGTGTATAAACTGTGTTCGACCAATCTGTCGTTTCCATTATATGTTCTGTCTGTTATCAAAATATGTACCTTAACTGGCGCTGCCGATAACGAATTCACTAGAAAAAATAATTCGCTCTTTTACGTTGGCGAAATAAATAATTCTAAACAAATTTCAGTAATAAAAATATAGTAAGACAAAAAATTTACTTCAGAGATTGGTCCCAACGATTATTACCGTCTGCGTAGTCTATAATGTCTACTATATCACCACTCTAAATACCGAATAATCGAATCCATTGATAGAAGAGTCCCACGTGGTGGTGATTACCCGGACTTTGCTTCTGATTTGAAGTACAATCACGGCATAACGTCAAACGACATGACTCTGGCTTGGGCACAATAAATCATATATTAGCACATACGTAAGCGACCAACATAAGGACAACACATAGAAAGTTACTCGCTAGTGCTGAAACCACGACTTTAGTACTAAATGAATATATCAGTAAAAAGTCGTTCATATATCAAAGAGGGGAAGTGCTACTATGTGATGACTGGATGTTAGATCAAATATGCATGCGTAAATGAGATATGCGGTGTATGGATCTATGACAAAATATTAGGTTTGAACAAACGGTCGTTGGACTGGCGACATGTCCTCGGCATTCTGAGTTTCGATTGGTCGGTATTACAATATATCAGACTGTAACCTCGGGCTTCGGCTGTATCATCCACTACCGGAGATACAATCCGCTGGTCACCTACTGGGTGGTTGGTGGGGTGCGCCTAATACGCAAAAGTGACAGATCGATGCGCAGTTGGAAAGAATTTATCAGGATATAGACGACTGTCGGAATTCGTTATAAAACAAAAATGCAGCAAAGCAGCCGTGCAAATTACAGATGTGAATAGATCGCTAAATACTATTACAGACGAAAGGATTTATTATTATATATTTACATAGGATGATGTTTACGCTTCTACAGGCACTGACGGCGGATCACTGAGAATATCTGGTCTAGGAGACGATGAGGGCGACTTTATGACGGTATTGGATATGACTTTGGTTTTATTTATAGGCTCACCACGGACTATTTTTTCCATTTCATCACGAGTCAAAGTTTCATACTCCAAGAGACCTTCTGCAAGTCTCTTCAACTCAGTCTGTCTTTGGCCCAAGAGCTTTCTAGTTCTGTCTTCACTGGAAATCAAATAATCCCTTACTTCATTATCAGCCATGTCCCTTATCTTAGATGACCACGACTCCCAGTTATCGCTGAGTCTGACAGGCCCAATATTGTCACTCATACCGTAGGATGTAACCATGGCACGAGCAACGCTGGTGGCGTTCGCCAAATCCGATGAACAACCACTGGTAACGTTTTCTGGCCCGTGTATCATTTCTTCCGCAATCTTACCACCCATACACACGTCCAAACGAGCAAAGCATTCCTTCTTAGTCATATCAACTTTGTCCATTTCTGGTAATTGGAATGTTACTCCTAAAGCTCTACCTCTAGGTAAAATCGTGGCCTTGTATAACGGAGTTGCACCTTGCGAGAACATGGCCATGATTGCATGACCTGCTTCGTGGTATGCAGTGTTCTTTCTAGCTTCTTCGGTGATGACCATCTTCTTCTTTGCTGCGCCCATTAAAATTTTGTCTTTAGCCCATTCAAAATGATTCATATCAACGGCAGGAGCAGATAATTGGGATGCATGCACTGCAGCCTGGTTGACTAAGTTCATCAACTCGGCCCCAGATAATCCTGGTGTTCCCCTTGCAATAATAGATGGGTCAACGTTTTCGGCAGTTTCGACGTTTTCCATATGATTCTTCAAAATATCAATACGTCCTCTAACATCTGGTAACTCAACAATAACTTCTTTATCGAATCTTCCAGGTCTAGTTAAAGCTTTGTCTAAACTTTCTGGGAAATTTGTAGCACCAATGATTATAATTCCCAGAGATTGTGAAAATCCATCTAATTCAACCAACAATTGATTTAAAGTTTGCTTAGCATATGCTTGATCCTTAGGATTTCTCTTTCCTCCAATAGCGTCCAATTCATCAATAAAAATGATAGCTGGTGATTTTTCACGAGCTTGGCCGAATAGTTCTCTAATTCTTTTAGCACCAACACCAACGTATAATTCATCGAATTCAGATCCTGACATAAAGAAGAATGGAACACCGGCTTCACCGGCAGTGGCTCTTGCAAGTAAAGTCTTACCGGTACCTGGCGGACCAGTTAATAAGACACCTTTTGGCAACTTACCTCCCAATCCAGTGAATCTCGAAGGGTCCTTCAAAAAGTCAACAATTTCCTCTAATTCGGCTCTGGCTTCGTCACATCCACATACATCTTTAAATCTAACCGTGGATTGCGATACATCGACCGATTTGTCGGCGACTTCACTGTTTTTGAAAATGGTTCCATTTTCAACCAAATAGTTGAATGCATTAGTTGCTCCATAAGTCAACAAAGCTATTGGTATTAACCACTTCAACCATTTGGAAATGATCGTGATTGCCGACTCGGAGACGATAACGTGAACTGGTTCATATCTAGAGCCAAACCCATGCGGTAAGGGTCCTCCATTCTGAATCCCAGCTCCAGAAGTCATGAGACTCTTGGAAACTTGCTCTGCTTTGCCTTTTTTACCAATCTTATTCAAAGCATCAATGTAGATCGCCGTACATTCTGGAGAAGACGCTATACCCGGAGTTTCGTAACGCTGAACTACCAAATGTGGATAGTTGTTGTTCATCAACGACTTATAGAATTCTCCTTGTGCTCCAGCATTATTTAAGTCACTATTTGCTATTTGTTCTTGATTTTGCAAAATGTTGGCGGTTGAGTTGGAAATTAGTCTTATATTTGTTGCTATCATAGGCCTAAAACCAATACTCGATGGCCTTGGCCATACACCGAAAGCATTTTTTCTGGATACCCTCGGTAATATCCTTGATATATTATACATCATTTGGTTATTTACAAATAATCTTCCAACATTCAATTGTATGAATACTTACGCCATTCTATGAGTTTCCACGAAGGATTCGAAATTTTGGTAGTGGGTGATGACAAATTTTGAGATCACGTAACTTCTTGACAAATAATTTTGCATTCGCTATACAATACAAAATACTATATACCAGTGATTGCCAAGTCATCGTGAGCCTCGTTTGGCGCTATATCAAAGCCATGCTCATTTGCTAAATGAAGTAAGCAAATGAAGCAAAAACTTGTAGACAAATCCTTTTTCTCATCCGCTCCATACAACTTACCAACGGAAGTAACTACGTCTCCGAACGTTTTAATATCATCTGTAGGAGAACGAGACTCTTCCTTAGGTTGTAAATCATCTGCTATTTGGGGCCCGTTCTTCGGCTTTAAGCTATTCCACAAATTATCCTTCAAAAGTTTGACATCAACTCTTTTTGCCATCCGGGAGAAATTGACATATTCAGGTCGCACTTTTCTACCACCAGTAATCAATTGTGTTCCACCTGCCATTCCTCCTGTTTTGTCGGGATCGGTTCCGCTCAAAATCGTGCCTCCTTCCAATGCATCATTGAAATCTATGCCTCCGAAATCGTCATCATTACCAAAATCGTCAAGGTCCTCGAGTTCGGCTTGACGCATCGACGTAGACATTCTGTCGTTCTCTTGGTTCTGATGATATTGGTTGGCGAAGAAATTTTCGTCGGTTAGTGGCTTTGAATAGTTTGGTGTAGACAGAATATCCTTCTTTGGAAAATATAAGATAGAAGTCTGAGGTTTCATAAATAAGTTCGTAAGCCTAACAGAATTATACTGGATGTCTTCGGGAAGTCTATTAGCATTTTCGTTCATTCTCCCGTCGGGTTTCCTGGTTGTTGATAATGAATTTTTAGGAGTTTCAAATAATTTATCTTCGATATCGTCGTCGTCGTCATCAAAAAAATTTATAATTGTTGACTGTTTCTTCTTTTGTGCTTGTGATGGTTCTGATACATTAGTTTCTTTCTTGATAGTCGGATCTTCTACACGTTTTGATTTTTTAATTGCAGCAACCCGCCAATGTTCTGGACCTCTCCAATTGGTTTTCATTCTTTCATCAAAATACGCCATAAGATCGACATCAAGGAGTTTAGCACTTGCAGCCGAGGTCATGACGTTCCCTGTATTACCCACCATCTGCTCTGATATTGTTTCATTAAATTCTTTATTTTTTTGTTCGTTATTTTCATCATCAAAATTGCCCTCATTCACATCACCAAAATCATCATCATCATAGTTAGGGAATTCGAGGTCCACTTCGTCGCTAACTCTATTTCTATCAGCAAATTCGTCTTCGTTTTGTTCATCGTGCAGAAATTTGTTGTTCACATCACTTAGTATTGTCTTAGCCTTATTGACATCTGCAAGTACCACGTCTAGCTGATCCAAAGATGGACATATGGTCAAATCATCTAACTCTTCAGGATTCTTGAAAATAAAGTTTTGCAATGTTGAGATATCCGGCTCAATCTCATCTCCTTGTATATTTTCCCGCGACGTTGGACTCGGTTTTGCAGATTCATCTTTGATAGGGTTAGACGTTGCGTCAAATACAACCCTACCTGAAGAATCGATATTTAACGTGTTCAACAATAAACTTTTAGCCCCACCTTCATCAAATTCGGCCAAAGCCTTTTTGAATAACGGATCAATAGCCAATTCCTGGTCTAATTTTCTAATTCTTATTGTTTCAAACGGTACCAAAGTAGATTCAAGAACTCTATTTATTTTTCTCTTCCTTTTAGAATCACCAACACCCATTAGGGAGTCATTTGCTTCCTCCGACTCACTGAGCTGGTCCTCGTTGCCCTCCCCGTTCTCGTTCACTTCCTGTCCCTTCTTGGTAGCTAATCCACTTAACAATCGACCTGTCTCAGTGGCTGCAGACTCTACTCTACTCAGATAAATCTTGACACACCCATCCAAAGTTGCAGATGCCCTTTGGAAATTAATGTTTTCTCCATCCTTTATAACATTCAAGTCATGAAAGTAATCAATCAAGGCGAATTGCCACGAATTTTTCGACGTAATTTTATTGTCGGTTGATAGTTTTATCCATTCTTCGAAATTGGACAAAATTGTATTCTTATTTTCGTCAAAGTGAATGGCATTTTCTTCCGAAAATGATCCGTTTGCTTCTTCTCCTCTACCCACAAAAAGATCCCCACGACTAACATGTCTATTATTTGAAGGTACCCGTTTTGATTTGGATAGAGTACTTCCAGAGATGACCCTACCTTTATGTGAGAGATCGTGTAGAGAACTAACCCTACCAGAAGGCGTTCTGCCCTTTCCATTCTGTATACCCCTTTTCTTGGGTAATACCTGCGAGCTCATCTTTATGTACGTCTATAGGTATAGGTTCCTTTAGTCTATCATTACTAAATGGTTTGTTTATGTTTTAGCGCATTAAATTGAATCCTGTATATAAAATATTGTCACTTTGAAATTTGACAGATGCTTCTTTTAACTATTGTACAGTAATATAAGTATATATATGTCTATAATCCCGAAGGTTACTTCTTCTTCTTGTTGAAACGACGGCCTTGATTGTTAATTTTGTCAATTTCTTGTTGAGAGATAATCAAACCATTCCTTGTAGATCTGCCTACCGAATTAATTTTCAACCCCCTATCTCTAATTTTCAGTCGAGCCCTTTTACCAGTACCTAATCTATCACTGGCTAATGTGGATCCTTTTCCTTGTTTAATGTCTCTCAATTCACCTTTCTTGACCTTTGACAAAATGATACCCGCATTTCTGGCTTCTTCTTCATACTTGGCGATTTGACGTTCACGGCTGGCGATCATACCCTTTCTCATTGACATCGGCATTTTCTCCAACGTCTTAGGCAATCCTTTGGTCGAAGAGTTAACTGCAGAGATGTTTCTGAGACGTGAGTCAAGGGTTCTTTTCCTTGCGTTACCGGTAGGTGCTTCGAAATCAAGTGTTTGCAATGTGACATCCACACCTGAATATTCGACCTTGTTTGCCAAGATATGCGATTCTTGCAATAGTCTCTGTAACTTCAAGTCATTTTCCAAGTTATCTTCATCTTCCTTAAGTGCTTGTTGGGATTTCTTATTTTTTTTCTGGAGTTCTTGCTCTTTTTTAGCAATTTCGGCAAGGGTAGGTGCTCTACCAGATCTGAGTAACTTTTTGTCGGCCTTGCTAATTATGGCTCCATTATTAGTGGAATGTTGGTCGTTTATCTTAACGACTTTAGGAACAACTATTGTTTCTTCCTCTTCCGAAACAAATTCTTCACTTGAGTCTATGTCCTTGTCTTGCTCTGAGCCTGATTCATCGTTAGACTCAAATCCATTAAATTCATATTTGTCTTCATCATCTCGTTCCTCCTCATCGCTAGGGCCATGGCCATCCTCAGCTTTATCCTCATCCACCTTGGATTTATCTTCAAATCCCATCGTTTCCAAAGATCCAAATTGAGCCTCGAAGTTTCTCCTTTGTATTTCTAACGCCTTCAAGTATTCGTCATCACTCATATTGCGTTTGTTTTGCATTGGGGTGATTTGGAACATCAAACAGAGACATAATTAAATTTTTTTTTAATAGCCAGTGCGGCTTGGAAGAGTATCGAGATTCTGAAAGGTGCATAACCTGTTAGCATTAAATAAACATCTAATCCAGGTTATATTAGTAAAGATATCATATTAAGTAGAATGACAAAGTTCAGAGGCTGTATCGACATACATTCTGGCCAAGTAAAGCAAATAGTTGGGGGAACTCTAACACAAGATGATACAAAAGAATTGAACGATAAATCGACTACTACTGAGAACTTCGTGTCGACCAAACCTTCGTCATATTATGCCGAATTATACAAAAACGCAGGTATAAATGGATGCCATGTAATCAAATTAGGTTCCAACCCTGAAAATGATGAAGCAGCTAAATTGGCGTGTCAGCTGTGGCCAAATAATTTGCGAGTAGGAGGTGGCATCAATGGTAATAATGCATTGGAATGGTTGGATGTACATAGAGCTTCCCATGTTATTTTAACAAGTTGGTTATTCAGTGATAGCGATAAAGGTAAGGAATTTGATTGGGCAAAGTTAAAGCAAGTTTCTGAATTGGTGGGCAAATCTAGATTGATTGTTGATTTGAGTTGCAGAGAGTTAAGAGTTGATGATAAGATTGAATGGGTAGTTGCCATGAACAAATGGCAGACCTTGACAAACAGCAAATTAAGTGCAGAATTTTTGGGTGAAGTATCTCAATATTGTGACGAATTTTTGATACATGCTGCAGACGTGGAAGGGTTGTGCAAGGGGATTGATGTGAATCTTGTGACGAAATTAGGCGAATGGTGTCCTGAGGGCTTCGAAGGGAAGATAGTCTATGCCGGTGGTGCCAGACTGGTCACAGACCTAGATACAGTTAGCAAATTGAGTGATGGCAAGGTTGACTTGACCTATGGAAGTGCATTGGATGTATTTGGTGGAAAGTTAGTTAAATTTGATGACCTTGTATCCTGGAACGAATTACATTAACTTTATATTTAATATATAGATATAATTATACAAGAGAAACTAGATCCCATAGATCTAGAGAAATAAAAAGAAAACAGGTAGAGAGGATAAAGTCATTTAGTGATTTTAACCCCATGTAGAATTACCAAAGCCACTATCACCGCCATAAGGAGAGTTACCCATTCCCGGTGAATTTCCTCCAGGCGATCTACCATATGTAGTGAAACCTCCAGCAGCAGCATTGCTGGCCTCTATACTGTCTTTATTTAATTCCATCGAAATACCCGCAAGTTTCAATTGTAAAGTCTCGATACCCTTCAAAACAACATCGTTTGGAGGCAAATTACCGACTGTTTCGACATCCATATAAAATGTCGATGGTTTTGCCTTATAATCAAATGGAGCATCTACATCAGGGGCTTCTTCCCAGTCACAGTTAGCCGATTTTGGCCATTCTTCATCCGCATCATCTTCGTACCAGTAGTCTGTATGCTTCAACTTGTTCCAAGGATCGTATTCAAACCCTATGGCGCCACAAGGCGACCATTTGGCATGTTCCTTGGCAATACCTTTCTTGGCAATACAAGTTATTCTTAATTCCTGATGTTTTCTTAATTTACAAATAAGTGGTCCCTTACGATGATTATCACGAACCACAGGGTCCCCCAATTTCGAACCATTATGAAACTTGGCCAAATCAGACGAATATACGCTCATGGTCGAATCCGTATCACACTTGGCAGTTAGTTCTAACTTCACCGAACAATTAGCACAATACTGATCACAGGTACAGTCCCTAGAATACGATAAATTGTCGATACCCTCACTATTCAATGGTATCAACCCCAATCTATGCGAAATGAATTCATCTGCTAACACTGACGTGTTCACCTCGATTTCAACAAGGTCTATAGCTAATGTAGGCACTTCTGCCAACATCGTTCTTCTCATAGAATTTGCCATCGCTAAATCGACATCTTTCAATATAAAATCAACATGCTCTTTATCGGTATGTCTTATAGTCACTCTTGGACCCGTATCGCTTCCTTTATCTATATCCATCTCCTGTTATTCTTGTATTTGTCTGTATATTCTATTTGTATTTGTCTATAATTTTCACTTTTGGTCGAATTCTTTGACATAACCAGCAAATTCTTCCCAATGGCATTTATTTACAGGTTAGTCCTCATCTCCGATATAAATCAACTCGCCTGGGGTTTTCTTTTGGCGTCTAACAGGAACATCATCACAAATGTCGAGTTTCACGCTTCCTGATTTGAGATTCGAAGAATCGTTCTTGAGAACATTATACTCATATGCTGGACACCAAACTTCCAGTCCCGATGCTAAAAATCCCGCAGCGCTTACGGAAAAAGAATTGAATTTACTTAGCGGCAAAATTGACGACCAAGAAGAACAAATAATACATAGTCCAAGCGTTCCAAGTGGAATTAGCCCTATTGGGCCAATCTCTCCCTCCATAATTGCATATGCCGTTTTCAAGGATCAAATTCTTATGCCGCTCATACAAGGGTTCTTATGGACAGGATTTTTGATCATCGTTCGCCCATTTTTGGGAATAATTGTGCAACAAGGTCAGAGATGTGGGTTGTGGCTTTCGAATACTTTGGGGTTAAATAGAATCAGGCCTTCAAATCCATATGTATATAAAACGACTATATAGTCTTGCCTAGTAGATGGGAATGGGGACAATGTCTAACACGTGACTGATGACTACGCCAGCAACAAAACTTTTTAGTGTCCTTGATAAAAACGTTAGTGAATAAATGAAACTGTAAGGAACATCGAGGCAAGTCGAGTGAAATTAACACCGGGATTTGGATAAATTATACTAATCTATCGAATACAGGCGTTATTGAAGCAAGAAACTCAACCACGAAGTAAGAAGATGTTTTCCAGACGTCAGAATCGAAGTGTACATGACACCTCGTACACTGGGGTTAACCCTGCTGCATCAGGGACGAATCAACCTAATAACAATGCATTGGCAGCGGCATTGAGTATTGGAAAGTCGCTCAAGCAACAGGAAGGTCCTGGTGTACATGCAACCAGTGGAGGCTCAAACCAATACTTGTCAAAACCACCACAGAAGCGCAACAGTCTTTTGAAAAGGGATTCTATTACAAGAAGTCCTAGCAGTAACAAATTCCGGAATTTTTCTGATGCCTCTCACAATTCGACATACTCCCATTCCATGCAGACTCCACCGCATTCTGCGCAGAGAAGGACGTCAACACAAAGACAATCGAAGGGGGGCTATGACTTAGATGATAGCTTTGACGATTCGTACTATGATGACTTCAATCAAGATGCTACCGAAAACTACAATAATGCTAAAATGAGAGATTTGAGGTTATCACATCAATTATCTCCACCTCCTTCGCGTAATGGACAAGCTCACCAAGAGTCTGGCACTGTGAAGATGGTCAAAAAGTATATACCAACACCCAATGGTATAAAGATCATTGAGGTCCCAGATACTGTCTACCAAAAGGAAGTGGCCAGAAACAATTCAATGAGATCAATGCCTAGATCGGGTTCGATGACGTCGTTATCTCAAAAGAGAATCCCAAGAACAGCTTCATTAAGTTCAATAGCAGGTGCGAATAAGAAGCCGTCGCATCAAAGATTATCGAGTATAAGTAGAACTCCTGCTTTGGGAACAATGGCTGAAAACGATGAAGTACAATCTAGAAGAAGGCGTAATGAAGACTCGGAATTACAGAGATTACAACAGCAAATAGACCATGAAAAGCAGGTTTCAAAGGATTTAGAATTAAAGCGCTTAGAGTATGAAAAAATAAAATTGGAAAGATTAGAAAACGAAAAGAAGATCCTACTCTTGAAGAAAGAGGCTCAAAATAATAAGGACATAGATGTATCTGAAGTTATTGATGAAGATGATGAAGAAGATGTACCTCTTCCAAATATTCTGGTCATTGTCGACGAAATGGAAAATAAGCGTATCGAACAAGATGGAGAATCAGACATTAATAAGAATGCAACAATTGAAAAACCATCCTTAGGTGAAATTAATGACATCTCCAGAGATGAAGATGTAAATGCGGAGGATGAGACATCCGTATATGAAGAAGAAGCTATACCTGAAGCCTCGATAGATGCATCAAGTGTTGTTGTCGATGAGCTAGAAAAGAAAAGCATTTTAGGTGACGAACAGGCACCTGATACTGGGATTTCAGAACATCTTCAGAATGGCTTTAGAAATGACCAAGGAGCCGCAGAGCTAAATCTTATCAGTCAGTATAGCGATTCTAAAGAACTATTAAATCGTAATAGTATAATAGACAATCCAATACCAGTTAGTACTGACGATGAAGACTTTGGTATTGAAGAAGTGCCTTATGATAAATCTGAAGAGAACAATCTTGCAAAGCATTTGAGACCAAATTTTGACTCGCTGCTGGAAATTATAGATACAAAAAATTCTGGGCCAAAATTTGATCCAGAACCAGAAATTATCAGTACTGATGAAACCATGCTACTTAGAGAATCAAATCATGATATGCTCGATGTTGAGAACCCTACAATTGAAGAGATGGCTATAACAACATTACAAATCCCAACATCATCACTTAACAATGATAGTTCTAGTTCTTCTGCGCGCTCAACGGGAAGTTTTGATTCTAACATGCAACCTAGGTCTGAGAAAAGGCCAGTGAAGTCGGCAATGAAAAATTCTAGTTCATTCTATAATTCGTCCAATAATTCATCCACGGTAAAGAATGCGGCACAAGATGCTTATCTTTCTTTAGCCACTGCAGAAAATACGAGATTGAATTCGAAACTATCCTCCTCGCAACTAAATGATGCTGGCCCTCAATTTAACGGTGCCAATCAAATTCAACAGCTTCAATCAAACAACCAATATTATGACAATCAACAAAATCAACCAAGTCAACAAAATCAACATAGTCAACAACAAAATCAACAAAATCAGCAAACTCAAGTCAAGCGGATTTCAACATTGAGAAAATCACCATCCACGCAGAGCCCAGGTTTGGCGTCAAGAACGCTCAGGCCACAATCGACCCTTTCTGAAGCTCTTCCTCAGAGTAATCAGCATCCTCCTCCTGTTAACGGAATGGGCAACAGGAAGTTAAGAGATAGGACAACAGCGCGTGTCAACTCTACTAGAGATAGATCATCTTACGTGAATCAAATAAACCCCCACCCAGCCTTACAACCAAATTACCAATCGCCCTCAAAGACAAAAGCTGCCGAGTTATATGCGAAGGCCAATGCTAGACCAAATTCATCCTTCATGCCAGTAGGTGCAAAGAAAGCTTCCGATGTACCAGTTACGCAACAGACGCAAAAGGCTCGCAGAACAACTTTGCGTGACATGTCATCATCAAATCAGGCCCAAAGAGCTGATAACTCTTTGAGCAGTCCACCACAGAATACAAATGAAACTAATTCCAATCCTGTTGAAAACCGTAGAGCTTTCAGATCAAGACTTGCTGATTCTGATGAGGAAGATGGTCCTGAAGGGAGAAATAAATTTTTAGGGGGAGGATTTTCTTCAAGATTCAATGATTCTGATGAAGATCTTAGAGGATTCACACGTAATCAAAATAATCAAAACACTGATCAGCATCCTTCAACAAACAATGGGCTTCCTGTGTCTAATGCCCTGTCAAATCGTAATAATAACACATCTATGGATGGAAAAACTGATCAGCCTCTGAAGTCTAAATCTAAAGATAAGAGGAAGTTTGCTAAATTAAGAAAACTTTTCGGTAAAGACTAATTTATTCAACATTTATCCTACACATATATTAAATTTATATACTATTTTTATACTAGTACATTGTTTTTAAGTATATAGCACTATGTTATATTCAATTTATTATCACTTGACATTATGTGTACATGTATTCTAAATGGTACTTAAATAGGATTAAAATATTATATATACTCTAGGTTTCGAATTCGATCAAATTTTTATCTTTACCACTAACATCTTTTTCAATATTTTGTTTTTTTGACATATCTTCAGCGTTCCGGAATTTTGATAATTCTTCGCTAGTCGAATGAGAATTCTTTACGGGATCAACAGAAACTTGGCCCTCAGCACCTAATAATATATCTTTATCTTTTTCATCTATAGAAATAACACCAAAGTCGTCATCCCTCTCCTCTTCTTCATCTTTACTCTTTTCTGGGCTGCTTGACTTCAGTGTTGCATTCTCACTACCGCTGTTAGGATTATTCAAACTGCTTGTAGCAGCTGAGTCCATACGTCGACGAACCTTGTTTGCAACCTTCCTGCCATCAGCTAGTAATCCATCGAACATGTCTCTCAAATTACGGATGGTATTAAATTTAGAATCAAGTGGTTTTGATACATGAATAGAGGTTTGCAATGTCTTACTGAAAAATAATTCGTAGGTTTCATCAGCTAAAACAACCATTCTAAACGTTGGTAAATTAACGAAAACGGGTGTATTAGGATTGAGTGCAGCGTTATGCGAAATTTTATTATCAATTGCCAAATCCTTGATAAGCAATTCTTCATCCTCCGGCTGTGCATATTCAAAAGACCTTTGTATAAACGTACTTGCCGCTGATAAGTATCTTTCCATTTGTTGACTCTCCAATTTTTGCTTATCTATATTAGCTTCTGTCGGTAAAGAAATATCTTTTCCATCAAAATTGGCACCGTTCTCTTTCTGTTGTTTATAAATCTCATCAGCAATTGCATTTTCGATCGCCCCTTCTGTTATATTATCCAATAGCAAGCCATCTTTCCAGGGTGTTGTAAGGTATAACAAATCTTCTGAAATTTGTAAAATTCCTTCTCTATCAATTTTTCCATCGTCATTACAATATAACTGAAAGAAATTCGTTATTGAAGTCATTAAATCAGGTTCATATAACTTATTTAAACCAACAACCAAATCAGACAAAGTAAGAGTATCTTCACCTTCAGAGGACCAGTGGGAAAATAATCTATGTAAGAACTCTTCATTTTTCTCATCCAGGTCATTATGTTGTTCCATATCATTTTGTTCTTGGACCCAATCACAGATTTCCGACATAAATCTTCTGAACGCTTTGAAATCCATGGTGCTAGATCCCGAACCCATTGTAACACTATAAGACTCTACAATAGAATAGAATCTATCGTAAATTATCCCTAATATATCTTGATTAAAATTGTTGGTCCTTGGTAGGTTTCTCAATTCAGTTCTTTTAACAAATGTAGAAATATTCTGATAAATTGTATCTCTGTGTTTACTACGATGCTTGTTTATCATATCATCATCTATAACAGAAAATTCCTTGAATGCTGTTACTAATAATTCCTGGAATTTAGTAATCGATCTATATTTTTGATTCGGGGAGTCAGGGTGAGCCGATTGATCCAAAGTTTGAAAATAATTCTTCAAGATTGAGATAAACGTTCCATCATCTTCCGTCTTTAACAATTCTTCACCGTTTAGTTTTAATATAGCAATTGCAACTTGAAACAATGTTTTCGGACCTTGCAAGAAAAAAACGTCAAGAATTCTGAATGCAAATACCAAGGGCATAGAGCTTAAATACAATGAAAGAAACCAAGGCAAAGATACAACCGACAATTGAATATCATTTTTCGTAATATGCTCCCATAACATAGGTATTGTGTCCTGAACTAAAGATTCGAATACCCTTTGATCTAAAAGGGTACCGTACATTGTTCGCGAGTAATATCCTGGAACAATTCTATCACACAAAACATTTAAACACCAAAATGCTTGTTCTTCTGACATAAATATAAGTAGAGCCGCAACCACAATATTCATGGCTTGGCAATATCCTACTTCCGCATTCTTCCAGGAATAAGCCGTCAATACATTACGTAGCCTTGTAATTCCCTCTGTACTTTGATAAGCAGCGTATTCAGGTAATGATCTGTTTAAATCTTTCTCTATTTCTTCGATGGCCAACGATTGCTTGCCCTTATTGTTATTCAATAATTCCTGATATTCCTCTTGATTTGCTAATCTTAAGTACATTGACCCGCAACATAATTCCCATATTTCACCTCTCAACCTATTGGGCAAGCCGACTCTTACCAACCTATAAAACATAGGTGACTTTATAAGCGACAAATTCCTCCCATCTACCCTGAAAAGATCGAACCATAATTTCATTTTGGATTTATCTCTAGATTCCTTAGCATTACCTGGAAACTTGAATTTCAATCCAAGACCACCCGCTGGTATTACTTCAATCTTCTCCTCTGATATCTTATTTTTGGATAACAAGTACTCAGAGTAGCATGTTTGAATGAATGGCTGTAACTTTTGAATATTGGGCAAGTTCTTCTTCAATGCCAATTTCATATTGTGGGCAAATTTCTCACTCTCTGACCGAAGCCCAATAAGAGACAACGTGATTTTTAGTTTACTATGTGTAGATATCGCCAAGGCAAACCCGTAAGATGCTGTGGGTAACCTTTCAACTTTCTTAATCGTAGATAAGTGTAACGAAAAAGAACAATTCCTTCTATCAAATGCATCACGAAACACTAAAAAGTGCTGTGTCAAGTATATTCTACCTTGTGGTGTTGGTAGGTTCTTATAATGATCTTTACTTTCTTCCGATTTAATTGCAACTTCAACTGCTGATTCATCTATAATTGATTCATCTCCTGGTAAATGATTTTCATGACAAAACAATTGATCTTTCGTGAGACCGGAAACATTCTTCTTATCCAATACTTGATTAATTGTACTCACGGCCTTTTCACGTATAGTTTCAAAGAACGCCATATCCTATTGAATCAATTCAAGAATATATGCTACAAAATATCCCATACATTGCCCGGTCTACCCTGAATATCTTTTAAACAAGAAAATATGTTACACAAAACCCTCCACATGAATTATATGTTTAATATACACATTTTATATAGTCAATTAATAAATAGGTCTTATGCGTAGCTATTTATACATTCAAGTTCTAGAGGTTCGTTGTTCAAGCCTAGGGGAGTAGCTATGATGAGCCCCTCTCTGAATTGTCATCAACTATAGTATCCAACTGAGGTTTGACCCTAGAACCCTTGTTTTCAGTTCTAGCCAGATTTTGGCTCGAACCCTCCAGTTGCAGTGTTTGCCCTTCCAGCTCTTCTTCATCTTTCAGCTGTAAATCTTGCAAAGTGAGAAATGAGGCGTAGTTTGATATTTGCTTTAAAGGCTCTATCTTAGGTTTCTTTTTGGAAGGCTTGAACTTGTTCCCCAAGATCTTTCCTGTATGGTTCAATATGATCTTTATAATATCCTTTTTCAACTTGAGTACAAATTCTTCTGCAGACCACGTTTTGTTCCTATACCTTAATGTTGGTACAGTCAACGCTAAATCGTGAACATTAAGAATACTCAATCGTTTTGGTGCGCTGAAACTAATAGACAGTCTGACTTTCGCTATTTCAAGGCTTACAATGGACACATACCTCGAAGATCTATTCATAATAATAGAAATATCATCCATGCTATCTTTTTTAATATCAGTAGAATTTCTATCTGACATGACTGACTTGGTAGAACTATCTTTAGTGTCAGTTCTAAATACAACATCATCTGATGATGAAACAGTAGTCGATACTAAATCAGAGTTATTAGAACCAATGGTATCCGAATCCCTGAGAATACTTTCAACCAGTTGATTGCTTTCTCTATTCATGAATTTCTTGAACGGATTGGTTGTACGCTTTTTAGTAGCTCCATAATTCTTTATTTCTTCGTTAAACTCGAGAATTTCATCTTCTTCATCTTCAGTACTGACCTCAGCTTTAGGAAATAAGTAATCAAAAAGTTTTCTAGTAGTATGGTAATCCAACTGAACTTTCAAAGGCTGCACTTCAACTTTTGCATCTTGCATAATAGGTATACCCCCAATGTGGTTCAACATTTTCCATGTGGTACTCAAAATAGGTTTGTCTTTATTACTATCAGGTACAGTATGTTCATTTAAATCTAAATGAGGAGTCAAAAGTTCTGGATACATAGCATCCTTCTGTAAATTGAACCCTTGAGCCATGAACACTTCTGCCAAGTTCATGTTTGCGCCATCAACTGAATCCACTCTAATGAATCTGCATCTAGCTAAAGCAAAATCAATAAATGGTTTCTTATCTTCGTTTAAAAGATGCCAAATGATCTGATCCGCCTCAACTGTTAACAACCTTGATGTTTCTTTATTGTTTACTTGATTCTTTGAGCTCTTAACACCTAAACCATTCATTAAGACAAATAATTCAATATTCATTCTCTCCAATTCAACTTCCATTGTCTTCAATTGTTCTTTTTGCTCATTATCCAATAGAATATCTCTCTGATTTAATTTCAAAAGTATATCCAAATAAGTCCTTATATTATCTTGCAATTCCTTAATTCTAATATTCAACCCATCAAAGTCTTTAATATCCGATAAAGAAACGATTTTATCTAATTTGTTAAGCAAACTATCTCTTCGAGTGTTTACCTGGAGCAAGAGGTCTGTAATCACATAATAAAGAGAGGAATACTGATCTGAGTTTGCTGTAATGACTAGTTTTGATACATGTAACGAAATTTCGTTATTTTGTACCGTTGCCTTGCTATCACTTGCTACCAAATGGTTTGGTTTCATTAGCAAAAATGACATTGAGGTTCTCTCTACAACTAGTTGGTCCTTAGCCCACGAACTGTCGTAACAAGTCTCCGTCTCCAACCAAGGCGGCCAGTTAACTTCAGAAAATTTAGACCCATACGGCACGTCAGGAGCGGTGACAGAATCTTCTGACTTTTTGAATGCGAATACATGTGAATCTTTGAACGATACACCATATCTAGATTCAACTAGCTTACCAACGCCATTATTCTCACTCACTACATCATTCATTCCCTTCACATTGATTGAAACAATCCTCAATTCCACGTCTGTTGAAGTCACTAAAATACATGCATTAATATCTTTCTCGCTCACCATTTGGATCTGTGGATGTATAAGTTTTATCAAATATTTATCCTCCACTTCTTGATCGTTATTGTGGATTTCATTGAGCTGTTGGTTAAAATTTTTAATAATTTCCTCCCCAGTTTTGTATTCTCTGCTAAATATCTTTTCGGCTGGATTATTCGTATTCGATTCTCTTTCTTCTCCCTCAGCTTCATCATCGTCTCTTCTTGTATTAATAAACGCCTCTGCTAAATCGACAGCTTTTTTACCCATGAAGTATACTTGGGACTTTCTATCACCAACTCTCTTTATGTATTCCATAAATAAATCTCTCAAATCATTATGCCATTTTAACTGCGGGTTATGAATTACAAATCTGTTATGAAATTCACTTGCCAGTGAATGCTTAGTATTCGTTTCCTTCAAATAATCATTATATTCATGATTCGTGTTTGAAGATTCCGTTGATTCTTGAGAGTCAAGAGGTGGGTTTTCTGCAATATCGGAATTTTCAGTCTTATCAGGAAAATTTTCTTTTATCGATTCTATTATATCCAATTTCTCTTTACATATCTGAATGTCTCCTTTAATTCTCTCTATATTATCATTGAATTCAGTTGAATCTGAGGGTTCCAATCCCGGGAGGAGCTCTTCGTGTACCTGCATTTCCCTTTCAACGTTCATTTTTCTTTGACTTAGTAAAATCGCTTGAGTCCTTTCCGGTTTCTCTAACCCAATTACACAATTATGAAACTTTTCCTTACCAAACGGGAATGGTCCATTCTCGTGAAGTGAAAATTCTCTGAAATACGTGAATTTGGGGCTGAAGAAAAACGGCATTATTCTAATATTGGGGTAAGATGAAGGCTGGACACTCTGATGTAATTCAACATAATCAGCAGGATCTATCCATGAATTTTCATTATCAAAGATGTTTACATTTTCAATCCAATCACTGAAAGTGTTAAAATCGCCATTCAGAGATTTCAGTGATGGTGTAGCAGGTGAGTCTGTGATATTTGGGTCTTTCATAAACGTTGCTAAGTACCCGCGGACAGACTTTTCATTGAATATTGCATTTACAAATCTAATGTCAGCATCATCTATATTCACCCCACCTTCATTCATCTTAAGATGCAAGATCTTATTATTGATATTTAATTTTTCATTAACGTATCTAATCTGTTCCTTTCTCTGGTGTAAATCAATCGCACAAGTTGAGAATTTTCCCTTGAGACCAGTAAAAGCGGTTTTATTTTGTTGATCTAATTCACCGCTTGAAGAATGAATATAAAGATGAGATATTGAGATTGGTTCAAAAACTAATTGATATTTAACAGTAAAAACATGGGTTCCCATCTTCACGTGTGTTATATCAACCGGTTCTTGCGAAAAGAGTCGACCCTTCTTAATCGGTAACGATGTGTGTTTTGTCAACGTATCCCACCAGTGGAAGAAGTAGTGAAATATCAATGGTGTAAAATATGCTGCATTATAACTATTCCCGGATGATGATTTCGATACCACGGATAGCGCGATATGTATATAATCGGAGCGGTAGTCTTCATACGAGTCCACATCAGAAGATGTTACATGTACGTCATAATGAGCCTTAAATGTGGAAGTTCTTGGTTGTTGATCAGATAAATCATTGGTCCTATTTTTATTTCTTTCAAACACAACACCTAAAACCCATCTAACCCTATCCGCAGAAGTTAACTGCATCACTTTCTTTTTAAACCTCTTTGAGTCCGCATCATTTTCTTCAGAATAAATATTATGATGTTCATACAGCAAATTCCACGACTTTCTCTCTGCTAATGAATAACTGGGGATTGCAAGAACAAAATCATCACTATCCAACATTATTAGTTCCTCACTCCTTCCATTATAATTAAATCTCAAACTTACGTTATTCTTCCAACAAAACACAAACCCCGCAGATCTTCCTATAAGCTCATATGGACTTGTGGATGCTTTCATATGAAGGCATAATTCATTGGCTATATTAAATACAGCTTTTCCGTGTACTAATAATGCAATTTTATCCCACCAACCAATTGGACTATAATCAATTTTCGGTTTAGTAAATTTATCGAATGCGGCCAGTGCTGCCAGTAGTCCAGCTGAATAAGCTTTGCACCACGTTATCATACATGGTCTATTTGTGTCTAAATCACATTGCATATCGAGAATCACTTTCACCGGCGTAAGAGTTCTAGGGACAAATACGGAATAAAAGTTATCAGATTCGTCCTTCGATGCTATTGCAGCAGGAGAAAACGGTACAAAAATAAATCTCATTTCATCTCTAGCCTGAACTAATCTTTCATTAATCACAAAATTCCCTGAAATATTTATTGTGGGTTTATTTGGATTCTTATTCGATGGAAATGAAAGTAGCGGTAAAGGATAATCTCTCAACATCACGTATAAAGATGAACTTTTAAGCGATATAAATAATGGTATTAAAATTGAGTAGTCAAGTCTAGGTTGTTTCTTCCCATACTTATAAATGAAATCATCCACATCAGATATTCTTGCCTGATCAATAGTGAGATCAATGTCTTTAAAATAACCACACATCATATGCGGACCAGACGCATAACTCAAGATATTAAACTTTTCAGCAATTCTAGGGTGAATATGTTCCTCACCCCAAGCACTATTCGCTCTTTTATGCCAGGTATGAATTTTGAAGCTACGAAACTTTTTATATTTTTTTATCCATGACGTTGCAAACTGTTTATCAAGAATCTCTTTGGCATTATTTATTTTTATTCTAGCCTCCTGGTCATTTGTAGGCCGCCATGGCTGATCTTCTTCTTCAAAATTGGACAAATTATCATTTCTCTGTTTATGAAATTTATCCCTGAACGGCAAATGCAGATGAGAATGCAGATGAAACCCTGATTCACTAAACATCTTCCTGAGTGGGCTGTTTGTCTTTGGACTAGATGAAAAGCCACCGGTAGATGAAACGAATCTACGTCGGGTAGGTTCTTTATTAGTCAATTTAACCTTATCATCTATCGATGGTTTCGTCTGTGCTATGATCTCGTCAACTTTTGCTTCGAATAGCTTAAGCTTTTTCAACCTTGCTTTTTGTTCGATTAATCCTAATTCGTAGATATATGAAAGTTCATTTTCAAATAAATCATTCTCCAAAGTGATACCAAAAATTGTTGACTTTACAACAACTTTGGGGATATCAGTTGTACGCTTTTCATGTGGCATGATACGCTTAAAGTCATCAATTTTGGAATACAAATTGTCGAAATTATACTGAATTTGTTTAGCCGATTTAATGAAAGTGATTAAATTATCAATCACCGTATAAAATAGGAATTGGTGAGGAATATTCAATCTAATACTTTCCGCGATAGTTTCAAACTTTCCTTGATCATCAATGATAATACTATTGTATCTAAATATAGATTCCTTGATGGTCAATAACCGCGTCCATAATTTTGTACTGGGATGAACAACATAAAGTCTAGCAAAAGCAAAGCTCGCACCTTTCGCAATGAGTATGTTTTTCATTTTCACTGTATCGAATTCCAAAAGGATATCGACCTTGTTAGGTAGCCTTGCGATTACAGCTGAAGAATCCATAAAGACATCGAATTTTAATTTTCTTGATGGGCCTTTAATTTCTGATATTTCCTCCTTCGTGTAATTCTTTTGGATAGTCGGAGCAAAATATTTTATCAAGCTCAGAGCATAAAATGAGCACCATACTAAGAAATTATCTAAGTAGCCATCAATAGCAGTAATGTGAAGATAGAGATGATTAATATCTCTCTCTTTTACACTTTCTTTATCCGTAGTAAAATTTCTGATTAAAACATCAGTAATATTTAAGACCCTTTTAACCCTCTTAATTCCTTCTGTGTCTATATCCATAGAATTCTCTGAATCCAAACTTGACATGTCACTGAAATCAACGTCACTAGAATTGTAATCATCGACGTCATAATCCAAGTTTAACTCATTGGCATATTCGCTTACAGTAAAACATTGAATAGACCCAACAGAAGAAGAAATTTCCTCCTTCAAATACTTATAGGAGAATTCTATGTCACTAAATTTAACAGAAACACCTCTTCTAAAATCACCTAAATTTACTTCGCCTTGAAGAAGTTCATCAAACACGGCGTGATCCGGTAATCCATCCTTACAAGCAATATCTGCTTGAATATTCGAACTGGTAAATTTGAACGATGAAATAAACGACGGTATAATGTTGAATAATTCCAAGTAGTGTTCTTCATTCGTACCTTCCGGTTCAATTTTCTGTGACAGCCTTCTTCTTTGAATATTTTCATCAAATGAAGCGTATGCTTTATTATGGTTGAGAATAATTTGGTTTCGGTACCTTCGAACTAACTGAAAAATTATATCGTTAATAGATTTAAGTTTAATGTCCTTGTTAATTAGCTTGATTGACATCCGTTTTGCTAAAATATTATAAGACATCAATAAATTAACTTTCGACAATTGAATTCGATTATCAACAACATCAAGATTTAAAGACTTAAGCTTGAAATAGCCATCAACATTGCATTTTTGAAGCCCTTTCGACTCAATATGTAGCCGTCTTTTCAAATTCTTCGTGAAAAATTTATGATAAAATGACAATAAAGTACAAGAAGCAATAATATTCAGAGCTGAACCTCTATGAAATTCATTGCTTCCAAGCTTCGGTAAATGAAAATTAACAGTTGTGTCAATAATAAGAATCTTATTCGATACTTTTCGAATATTAGTCAAGATATCAAGATAATTGAATGCGGATTTAGGTTTACTTTTATTGTCTTCATGTGGAGCTGGTGATTGGAATAATATGCCTATTTGATCATAGTAAATGTCAACGCTAGGCTTTGTAATAGTCAATGATGATTCAAAATTCAATTTTTTATTTGCTTGCAGCAAGTCAGTCGATCCATCTTTAATTTCTAAAATTGTTTCTAAAAATTCCAACGGTTCAAAAGTACATTCGAAAGCAGCGGACGGAATTTCAACAGACTTATCACCTTTATGGAATAATCTGTATGATGTTAAAAAAAACAGTAAATCCATAATGTTTTTCTCATCGTAACGTAGAAGATGTTTATTTGATATCAACATTTGTAAATTTGAAACCTGAACCTTGATTTCTTGGTAGGTCACATTAAGGTCCTCTAATTTAATATCCAAACTTGAGAACACTTCAAAGATGCATTCACTTAACTGAAGTATGCTGCTACTATTTTGCTGTTTTGATACGCTCTTGTTTGTCACATATTCCTTTTGGAATAACATTAATGTATCTATGGGCAACGACATCTTTCCTAATGACAATGAAAGTTCAAAATTTCCTAGTTTAACAGACAATCTGTTGGGAACATCATTCATGCAACTTAAAATCGTATCACAACTAATACAAAACTCCACATTTCTAATAAACTTGAAATGACTCGATTCAGTGGCCTGCTCCTTCTTCTGGACATAACCATTGATAATCGTTATGACAAACCGGCTCTTCTCTTCCGAACCAAAGATACTTTCAAGTCTAGCATAATCAAAAAATGTTTTCATCAGGTCATCCATCCCTTGAATCTGTACAGAAGTTCTGTAAAGATGTAAGTTGAATCGATTGAGCATTCTCCGTCTGAAAAGTATTTCATATAACCAGTTCGGCATGCAAAATGTTAAAATATCTGAAATATCTGAATCAAAAGCAATATGATCACTAGGTCTGGGGTCCTTCTCTTGTTGTTCCGAGCCCAATCTGGCTGCCCTTATTTCCATATCATAGAACTCAAGGTTGAATAATTTTAATGGAGAATTTCTGCTTCTGAATGCATTAATTTTAAACTTCACCTTCCGTATATAAATTTGACCCTTACTTGTTCCTATAGTTACATGATTAATTGCCAACCATCCTAATGCCTTAACAGTTATATTAGGAATCTTATTTATAATAAATAAAATCCCCAAATACAACACTATCAAGACAAATAGCGGATAATATAAAAATGATATATCATCGACTTGCATGATATCAATTGGTGTGGCCGAATATAGATTAGTTAATTATTGAAATCCGGAATGTCAGCTTGTCTATCCATATAACTTATTGATGTCTTTATCATTTGAAATATAACTCCAATTCATAGTAATATCCGCATCAGATTCATGTCATTTCGCACTCGAATGCCGCAAATTCAGAATTTTCAAGCCCAAGGATGAAAACTACGACTAGTCTTAATCTGGAAGACGCAACATACATGAGCAAAATGTCTACTTAATAATGTTTATAGTCAATAGGGAAATTTATATTTTGATAAAATTTTACAGGACTATCGTATTTATTAGCTATATTCCCTGTAATATTGCTATGATGGTAGAACTTCGCATAAAGCATTAAAATGTTTTCTAATCAATTGTATTTACATGCAATGAATAATAGAAAACTCGAGGATATGAATGTACATACATATTTTCGTCATGCGTCTAGTCAACCTATTGCACCTAACCACTTAATTCGATAGTCGGGCTATTATTCAAAATCGCAAGGCTTCGTCACGTTATCTTTAAATATATATATATTTATATTCAGTAGACCCTAGCTGTAAGAGTTGTATTTATAAACACCAGTATACTTCAGAATGTCGCGTCCTCTGGCCCATAGTATGAAAATATATAATGAAGTTATATCAAAGGGTAAGGATGCCTTCATAGAAAAGAAAGACCCATATATTAAAAGAATTACAATCTGCAACTACAATCTGGGTAAAGATCTAATGATATTTACATCTGACGAAACTCTCGACGAATATAAACAAGCTGCCAAAATGTCAAAAAGCTCGAAAAATTTTGATGCGTTTTTGCACAAACAACAACAGGGTTTAGCTATGCCCTTGCTTGAAGTGAAATTCCAGAAGAGGAGTAAATTTGGTGGTAGCAAACTCTTCACTATAAGCAAGTTCACTACACCACCTCCCGACGCACAAAAACTATTCAATAAAGGTAGTGATAAGTTTAAATTCTGTACGGTTTTAAAGGATACTGCTAAGATGTACGACAAGTACACTTTCAAATTCGAGCCAAATCCACATAACTCGTCTGAAAATTTCGAAACGTACTTGTTCTTCCATCACAAAATTCGCATATCAGACATACCTAAGACTGAAAGAATTAACGAAAGGTATAGATGGGTTCGTACCGATAGTAACAAGACTCTGCCGTATACATATACTCTATGTACGTTGACTGCTGGACAGTCCTCGATGGTTGATAACATGAACTTAACAAGCATGGAGTTGGATCCTCAAAACGAATTTCTAACATTACCTCCAGAAAAACATATGGGTCTTGGCTCACCTCATGTGCTTGCAAACCTCATTCATTTGAGTTACAGCCATGCATCATATTCAATTCAAAGAACCGCAAGACTTGATATTAATATTCCAAGAGATTGTAAGAATTTGGAATCAGAGAGCATACATTCTATGACTATGGATGAATTGATTCTCGTGACCAATTCAGTCATATTTAAATACTTTGAAGAATTAAACAGAACCTATAAGGAAGCCTTATACAATATAGCTAGTTCGTCGTTTTCCACTGGGGGTATGTATTAAGAATTTAGAATCTATGAATTTCTCTTCTCCAAATCTACCCCATTTTTATGTACCGTCCATGAATAAGAGCTAAACAATATATCTAAATTTGTCAACCTATATCCCACAACGTAGACGAAATCTCCTGCATTCGCGCATGCAACTTGATAGCAAGCATGACTATAGGAAGACAGCATCTTAGACAGGGGACGTATAAATATACCCTCATGTTAGTATCATTTATGTTTGCATTAGGTTTAGACAAGGCTTGCTATGCACACATAAATATGGAGGAAATAAAAAGCTCTACTTATAGAAGTATCGTAATCTGTACTTTCAACTATAGTAAAGATTTAATCATCTTTGCATCTGAAAATGCTAAGAAAGGTTACTGCGAAACGAAAGATTTACCAGAGGGTTGCGAAGAGTACAATCTGATTTTGCAAAAGCAGTACAATGGACAATCTATACCTTTACTTGAGGTGAAATTTAATAAGACCAAAGCATTTCATTCTAAAAGACTCTTCACTATTGATAAGTTCTTACCTGTTGCTCGCGAGTCTAACAGACTATTTGATAAAAGCGTTGACAGATATAGATTCTGCACTGTTTATAAAAGTTCCGGCAAAAAGCATAATAAGTACACATTCAAATTCGAACCAGATCCTCAAGATCTGTCTAAAAACTTCGAAACCTATCTATATTATCATAGCAAAGCTCACCTTGGTGATATACCTAACATAACAAACCATGATGAGAAGTTAAGATGGATCCTTACTAACAAATACCCAAAACATAAATACACTTACTCTTTATTTCTATTAGATGATGGTCAACCTTCAATGACTGATAACATGGACACGTCTAAAATGGAATTGGATGCTAAAAATGAACTATTACAGAGCAAACCATGGATGGAAAAAACACTTCATTCGCCTAATGAAGTAGCTACATTGATGCATTCGAGTGATAATCATGTAACGAGGGATATTAGAGAAGCGGCTTGTTTAAGGATCTATGAATCAAAGTATCTGAAAGGCTTAGAATCTGATAGTATACATTCCCTCAACACTGAAGAATTGGCATTAATAAGTACATCTATTGTCTCCAAATATACTTCAGAAAAGAATACTTCATTGAGCAATTCAATCCCAACTTCTAATAAGATGTTCGATAATTTAACATTAATAGCTTAGAATTATTATGACATTATTTGCGTTGAAATGTCGTGATTCGATAGCTTTGTCATAGCTTACATGGTCGCCTAAAATGAATGCAAAGAGAATAACTATATAATGTGGTTATAAATGGCATATCGATAACATGAGTAGAATTAATTCGTAGTTAAACAACTGAAACTAAATCTGTATTTTTTTTAGTTGACTAGTAGCTCAACGCATATAATCTGTCTTTCCAATAAAAAGTTTTGGTTAGCAGATGTGTTGGGCAACTGCTGTTAATTACTGCTTCTATGGCTTGACTAGGCATATTTATGCATGCAGTAAATAATAAAAGGTTTAGTTTTTTTTGTCATGTATTTGATGTACCTATCGCTCTTAGCCGCGTTAGTCGTTAGTTGAGCAGTCCTTCGAAAACTGCAGGATTTGTCACGTTGTTTTCCCATTTACCATATAAACCATGCATACCCAATAGGTCCTAAAAGAATTAACCAACACTAAATAATATCACCTTCTCTGGTTAATAGTAGGAAATTAGGTAATAATGTTATGCAAGATTCCGTCTTCAAAAAGACACATCCAAACACTAAAAGAAACGCAATTTGCAACTATAAGACCTAAACATATTTCCCTCTTGACTATTGATGAATATAAACAGGCAAATAGACTATTTAAAATCGGGCAATTCGATTTTTATTTGCAGAGAACCAACAGGGATACCCATGTTGCTACTTGAAGCGAAATTCCACAAACTGAGCAAGGTTCGTGGTAGCAAATTTTTGACAATAAAAATGTTCACTTCCCCACCTCCCGGTACAAAGAAATTATTCGACAAATGCAAAGAAAAGCATAAGTTCTGTACAGTATTAAAAGATTCTGCAAAGATGAATGGCATGTATACTTCCCAATTCGAACTAAATCCTCAGAACTCGTCTGAAAACTTAGAGATAGACCTATTCTTTCATCGCAGAAGCCGCTTATGTGATACATCTAGGACTGGAAAATTACATATGGGCTCGTACCAACAGCTATAAAGTCCTGCCTTACAGGTATGCTCTATTTATGTAGCTGCTGACAAACCTTCGATGGTTGGTAACTTGGATACTACAACTATGCAGTTGGATCCCGCGAGGCTTTATATTAAGATCCCAAAAGATCGTAGGACTTTGGTATCAAAAAGCATACATTCCGTGACCCTGGCTGAATTGATTTTCATAACTAATTCAGTAATATTTAAATGCCTTGAGGATAGGCAGAATCTAAGAAAATACTTTAGTGTCATAATCGGAGGAGAATACGACTTACAAATCTAGATTTCGACTATGTTGACCTACCGCTTTTTGTTATCAAAGGTGGAGTGTAAACTTTGGTACAAAAAGCAATTCAAAATTAAACCTTTATCAACTGTTAATAACATATTAACATTAAGTGTAAACGCCTATCATTATACAAGCTCACCCTCTAGAACACCTCAGTCTATGAAAATTAATAGAAACATTGGTAACGATTTCATCCTACCTGGAGTTTTAAAAATAGTTAATTAAGAAACAGTTTAATCATTTTCACATTCACTCTCAAAAATTCTTGGAATAGAAAAGTTTATTTCATTACAAATTTTACTCTATTCACAATGTTTCTCGCACGGAATGTGCCATTCCTGATTATCTGAGAATCGAATTAGTCCAGCTCCTTCTAGAATTTCACATTCACACTCAATTTTAATTTCTCCCTTGTATTTTAGTAGACAAATTTTATATTGTAAACACATTAGCAGACATGCACATAATCAAAGCCCCGAGATAAAATTGATCTCTATCAGTATAATAATTAATATAAGGATTTTGTTACATATAGTACCTACTTTCATCAAGAATTAATCATTACGTATATTGGTACGCTTATTTTCAAATCCTGTATGTTTTTATTCCTTGCCTAAATTTGAATAGGTTAAACGACTGCAACCCCATTGTAGACTGATGAAACCGACTACAACAAAAAAAAAACAATCAAACATTGAATTAAGCCATATTTTCACATAATCCAAGTGGAGATCAGTATTTGAACAAAGAATGAACCCTGGTCTAATGGAATCGTCAAGTCTAATATTAAACGATTCTAAGCATTCCCTATTCAAGTAATTTCCAACCTGCTGCAAATTCGGGGAAGCGAAATTTGCCTGGTAGTGTCTTTCTCAATTCAGCATTAAGTTTTAATTTCCTATTTCGTTAAATGGTCAACTTTATTTGTTTACCGAATCGGGAAATTTTTTGCACCTCATGGATTAAATTTATTATAAAACTCTACGATCATTTTAAAACAGTGCCTGAATTAGGCAATAAATAGATTTACCGTTTTCGTAAACACTTATTGTAGTAATAGAATGTGAAATTGTAAGAATGATTGTAAAAATTATTCCCCGTCCAACTTGATATAAATACGGAAGAAAAGTAGTCAAGGTTGACAAAATTTAAAAGCCTATTCAAAGAACTTAAATTTTCAGAACAGAAAATATAATTTTGGGATAACTGAACACTATTCGCTCCATAATGAAATTATCTACTACCTCCGCCGCATTAATCTTAGCATTAACTGCATCCATTAACGCTGCTCCAGCTGGTACTCCAACCACCACCAGTCTTACCAAGAGAGACGCTGAAAACATCGGAAAAGCTATTGCTTTATTGAATGATTACAATGCTAAGAGAGAAACTAGTCCATCATATCAATTAGATGAAAGAGATTACCCAATTGTCACCACAGTTTTAGGTTATATTAAGGACACTGATCTTTCTTCTAAGATTCTTTTATACTTCGTTACCGATGATTTCTTTGCACCACTTGTCAAGAAGACAATTATCTCTCTTATTAAGAACGGTACCATTAACTTGACTACTTTATTTACTTCTTTGAACAATTCTGGTTTAGCTGCTCAAGTTATTGAAGATCTTATCAATGATTGTAACTTCTACGGTGAAATTTACAAATTAGCCGGCTCATACATCGGTGATTTATTCGACAAGATTAAGGACAAGATTACTGGGGGTGGCAATGACAAGAGAGAAAGCATCGAAGAAAGAGCATTGACTACTGCTTCTCAAATCCCAGACAGTGATGATGACAACTCAATTCTCACTGAATTAATGGAATCATTAAAGAAATCTGGCTTAGGTACTCAAGTTGTCGAAGAATTAGTTGTGAACAAGGACTTCTTATCATTCGGTGCTGACTTAATCAAGGGATTAATCGACGAAAAGGCTATCACCTTAGGTGAATTGGTTGATGCTATCAAAGACTCCGGATTAGTTCCATCCTTATTCAAGCAATTCTTCACTCTTGACACCTTGAAGACTGTTACAGTTAATGCTTTGGCTGCTGCTTTCAACAAGTGTGATGGTGATAATGCAACTGCCACTGTTAGTTCTGATGTTGGTTCTGAAACTTCTGGTACAACTCCAACCAGTGGTACTTCTACCTCTACTTCTACTGGTGGAAGCACTAACCCAACATGTAAGAAGAGAAAGAGATCTTACTACTAGATTTAACATTGTACATTCCTATATGGATATCTATCCAAAAATTTAAATTTATTACTACCCAAACATTTTCAAATTACTGTCTCAGTCATGCTATTCGGATTTATATTTATTTGCCATTAATACTCTTCATTATTTTAAAGGTGGAACTGAGTTTTTCTGTTCGGAAGAGCTTTCTACTGTTGCCGGTCAACCTTATTAAGCAACAACCTACAATTTGCATTGGTTCCGCTTGTCTTCTTCTCGCTGCCTCAGCATGTTTTCTTACTTTTCGTTATCCTTTTAGTTATGGTTCAGTAAATCAAATAATATATGTTTTTACAAAATTATCGCATTTTTCCGTATAACTCGCAATTTTTTATGAAGCATGAATCTGCATCTTTCGAGTAAAGATTAACAAATAAAAAAAGATCACTTCATACACTTCTACTATTGAATTTAGTTACATGAAGATGCGCACTTCTTCATATGCATCTAGATTAGTATTCAGAACAAGGTTATTCTACAATATGGAAGTTGTAATCGAGCCTTCGCCACTCTCGCAAGACGTTTCTAAGATTGCCTTATGAGCTTCTAACGATTCTCGAGGAATAACCTGTCTCATATTAGCTATATGTTTATCTGGACACTTTCTATTAATAAAAGTTAAGGGCGTGTGGCGTAGTTGGTAGCGCGTCTGCCTTGCAAGCAGAAGGTCACTGGTTCGATTCCTGTCTCGTCCACTTTTTTTGGATTATTCGGATTCATGCCATTTTTTTAGCCAGCCAATACTCTGGTTTATTAACCTATTCGTTGATGCATGCCCAATGTAGTCACTATGCTCTTCAGCAATGACTATATGAACCATAGATACATCCATACCTAAGAAGGGCAAATGATCACGTGACTCAATGATATTTGTTTTGATTTACGCGCTGTTATACTTATACATGTTTAGTCAAAGGAAGTGAAAGAAGACTAAGACAAGCTTCCAAATATGCCTGGGTATGTATATTTGAGTAAAATTCCAATTAGTAGAAGGTAAAATCAAGACTAACATAAATAGTGAGACAATTACCTTTCAAGCAGGTCAATGTGGTAATCAAGTGGGTCTTCAATACTGGAATCAATTAGCTACTGAACATGGGATATCGGCAGACGGAACTATATTATCCCATCCGCATGATGAATTAGGTTTTGAGAATGAAGGGAGCCAGTCTCATAAAGCAGATAGACAAGATAGGCCTGACCTATTTTTTACGTTATCAAGTTCCAATAAATACACTCCAAGATCAATACTTATTGATTTAGAACCATCGGTTATAAATAAATGCACCAATGAGATGCCTATGTTCAATCCAAGGAATATTCACCTCAGTGAACAAGGTAACGGAGCTGCTAACAATTGGCAATATGGATATTCATATGGTTTGCAGTATCAAGAAGAATTGATAAATTTGATAGATCGAGAATGTGATAAGTGTGAAAATTTATCTACTTTCCAATTAATGCATAGTGTCGCTGGTGGTACTGGGTCGGGTGTAGGCTCGTTATTGCTTGAGTTATTAAATGACAGATACGGAAGTAAAAAATTGATAAATACGTTTCTGATATTTCCGTCGAATGATAAAACGTCGGATGTGGTAGTGCAACCTTATAATACCTTGTTGACGTTGAAAAGATTAATTGATTTCAGTGACGGAACATTAGTTTTCGATAATGATGCACTCAACAGTATCGAGAACTCTTTATTTGGCATTTCATCATCAATTTCAAATGACACATTGAATAATAGGAGTAATAGCGCATTTGAAAGTGCCAATAAATTGATTTCTTTTGTACTGGCTAGTATTTCTAACCCACTAAGATTTCCCACATATATGTACAGCTCGAACGAATCGATCTTGTCAACCCTCGTTCCATCTCCAGATTTGAAATTTTTGACTGCATCAATTGCACCATTTGCAAACTTGTCAAACTTTAACCAAAAAATATCTAAGTATAACTTTACTAACTTGAATGAATATGATATCATCCTAGAATTATTGAATGATCGATATAAAATGAACAAAGTCAATGAGCCTGTAAAGTATATTTCCATGCTAAATTACTTGATCGGTAATAACTTAAACCAATCGGAAATACGAAAGGGGACTATCCGAGCCCAACAGAGAGTAGAGTTTGTGCCTTGGACTTCGTCTTCAATACATGTTGTTAATTGCCAAAAGTCACCATTTATAAATGGTGATAAACCACAACAAAAGAATAAGAATTTGAATGGAATCCAAATCTCAAATAATACCTCAATAGCTCATGTGTTTAGTAAAACAGTCAAACAGTTTGATCTTTTGGCAAAAAGGGAAGCCTATGTAAATTACTACACAGAATCAAATGATAAAGAAGAAAGATTGCGTGTGTTAGACCTCTTTAACGAATGTAGAGAAAGTGTGGTCAGTGTTATCGATGAATATAAGGCTTGTCAATCAATGAGTTATTTAGAAGATGAAGTTTTAGATAATGATGAACTTATATAAGTTGGTAATTGTAAACTAGTTAATATAACAAAATAGTTCAATAAAAAGAACTATATTATATAATAATATACAGGGGGTAGCTAACAATTAGCTTTTTTCTGTTTCATGTAACAATAAATTGTAATATTGGACTATTCTAGTATGTAATTTCAAAAATTGTATTGAGTGATATTGATACTGGAAAATGTCTCGTGCGCCCCTCATAGAGAACTCAAAAATTAAAAGGAGTTCTGTTCTTTATAAATATCTATAACACTCCAACTAATCGATATCTAGTAAAACGGTATAACAATGTCATTCAATTTCTCCAACTTTACTCAAGACTTGAAGAACTTGGGTGATAAATTTAGCAATGATTTTAATAATGAATTCTTACCTTTAGCTCAAAGAACCTCGCGTATGGTTCAAGAGAGAATGGGCAAGGTCAATGTAGATGACATAAGTCAGCTACCATCAGAGTACGTGGAATTAGCAGATAAGTGCAATAATATAGAAAAATTGTACAAGAATGTATTAAAGGTTACCACAAACTATGAAAATGAAAGTTATGACTACCCAACTAATTTACAAGAATCGTTTACAGAATTTGGTAAGAATTTCGGCAATAGGGTTTCTAATTTATCTAAGGCTACTACTCCAGCTGAGGCACAAGCTGCCTTAGTCAATCCGACAACGGGTGAATTCAAACCTCCAAAAACTTTGTACCACGCCTTATCTAGAGCAACAGATGGGTCAATTTTAACCACCGGGGAACAAAATAATGATCCATTGATCAAGGGATTGGACTTGTATTCATCTAATTTGAACAAAATTGGTAATGCGAGATTAGGTCAAGATCAATTGATTAAATCGAAATTCAACAAACCACTTACTACAACGCTACGCCAATTGATTTCTCAAAGTAATAATATTCAAAAGAAGGTAGATCAAAAGAGAATTGATTATGACTTGTCCCGTATGAACTTGACCAACTGCTCAAATCCTTCCAAAGAACCTAACTTGCGTGTTATTATGGAGAATGCGGAAGACGAATTTGCCAACACGGTGGAAGATGCTATCAACATCTTGCAAAATGTGCTAGAAAATTCTAAACCATTAGAAGAATTCCTCGAATTGGTCAAAGCTCAATTGGCTTATCACAAGTTAGCTACTGAATTATTAGGGGGAATGGTTGGTGAAATGGAAGGATTTATTGACGAAAATGGCAAGCTGTCAGGTGGAGCTAATAATAGTCGTGAATCCGGAGATTTTGATATTTAATTTGTAATTGTTGTCGCTGATGTTCATTACATGATTACATGAGGTTGTCTTACTTTTTGTATTGATTTTATATAAAAAATTATGTCTATAAACTGATTTTAGAATTAGCAAGAATGGAGTGACTTCTATAATGAAACATGATATTTATGCATTGAATGGGAGTGTTTGTAGTTACAAGAAAGCTCACAGTAATTTTAAGCCTTCTAGACGTGTATCGACGGCACTTTCTGTCTTACCCAATAAGTCATAATTGCCTTCTAGTAATTTAGCATGAATGGATTGCAAAGCTCTTAAAGTGTCCTTTGCGTCGATAACTGCAGAAATATTTATTTCATTTGCACCTTGGGAAATCATTTCGATATTAATTCTTTCGTCAGCTAGCACTTTAAACATATTACCTGCAATGCCAATAAAATTAACCATTTGTTTTCCGACCAATGAAACAATAGTCATTTCTCTTGTAACATCAACAGTACCCATTTTGCGTAATTCTTTCAAAGCATTTTTCAAATGTAGTTCTTGATCTGGTTGAATTTGGAGAGCCATTGATACATGGACTTCCGAAGTCGAAATTAAATCAACAACTAGTTTGAAATTGTCTAAGGTAGTGAAAATGTGAGCCAAAAAACCATGTGATAAAGTTTTTTTGTTTGAATGAACATTAATAACGACGATATCTTGCTTGGCTGTAATAGCAGTTGCAGATTTCTTTTTGTGTGTAGCAATATATGAACTTGACAAAGTTTCATAAGCTGCCGGTGGATGTGGAGGGGTTTCTTCTCCTCTTCTCGCCAAATTATCTGGGAAAATAATAGTACCTGAACCCCAAGGATTTTTCACATTCTTAATTCTGATAGGAATTTTCGCTTTAATGACTTGTTCCATAGTAAACGGATGGATGACTTCAGAACCATAATAGGTAAGTTCAGCAGCTTCTTCTGGGGTGACACTATCCAATAATCTAGCATTGGGGACTTTTCTAGGATCTGCTGTAAATATACCATCGACTTCTTTCCAAATCTGTAATTCTTCGGCTTGAGTACCAACGGCAATCAATGCCGCACATAAGTCAGTGTAACCTCTACCTACACCGTTCAATAATCCACCAGGGACAACTCCGAAGTACCCAGTGAGAACAGGAACAACATCAGAATCAAGACAAGATACTTTCTTACCTAATTCAGATGATAAAAATTTATAGAATTTCTCATCAAATCCATTTGTAAAGTCATAATCCAAAGGAATAATGTCTGATAAATCAACATAAGTAGCCTTTAAGCCACGGTCATTCATCAAGGCAGCCATGAAGAGACATGAAAGCTTTTCACCAACAGACATGATCGAGTCTAAAGTTCTGGCACTTATTTCACCAATAACCTGGCATGCCCTCAACAATTCTTTCGCTCTTTCTAATTCTTTCAATGTACTTTCAATTAATACTTCTTGAATTTTGGCGTCTGAGATACGACTCTTAGCATTTTCGACGTGGTCTTCTTCAATAACCTTTAACAATGCATCGAAGTCTCCGTTCTCCGATGCTAAGTCCGCTGATCTGATCAATCTGGACGTGGTTCCTTCACTTTTTGTGTTCGAAGATCTTGCAGAACAGACAACTGCGACTCTGTTTTGCTGACTAAATACTTTGGCTATATCATCCACAATGTTTTCAGGAAATTTTCCTACCGAAGTACCACCGAATTTTTGGATAATCCAATTTGATGCTTTATTCACTTTCTTGAAGTCAAGAACGGAATTATATGACAGAGCTGATAATGTGGGTGAGTTAACCATTTTTATATGTTTTTCATATAGATTTTATAGCTGATATCTATTTATATATATAGATCTAGTTTTATCTTCTGGTAATTTGGGTTAATCTAGTATTTATTGAAACTGAAAAATTCTATATGATTCATATGAGTCAACCGGAGAATAGCGCCGGTTTAGGTGCACGTGAACGAACGAAATTTTTCAGTATTTATGTCTTAAATGCTTCTTTACATGTATGGCACAGAAACAAGTCTTGTACATTAACAATGCCAGGAAAGAGACAAGTTGACGGTAAAGAAGATGACAGCAATAAAAAGTTGAACAATGTTTACAATAAAGAGGATATTCGTTCATTTTTCAATGGCCAAGTTTGGAAGGATCAATTTCAAGATGACATAAAAAATGAAGTAAAAGATAGTCAACCGTTCCGTTGGGGAACGATCAAGGAACTTATAGATGATACATTATTAAGACAAGTACGCAAAGAGGTTTTAAGTGAAATTGCATTTACGAAAAAAGAGACAGATATATATAGAGTGTACCAGTCTGGAGATTTAGCAAATTTATCTGGTTTAGATTGGGATGATTTATCAAGATTACCATCATTATACAAATTGCGTTCTGCAATTTATTCAGAAGAGTTTCGTGATGTTATCTCTAAGATAACCGGGTGTGGTAAATTAAGCGGCAGCAAGACAGATATGTCGATAAACACTTATACGAAAGGATGCCATTTGTTAACGCATGATGATGTTATCGGATCAAGAAGAGTCAGTTTTATTCTTTATTTACCAGACCCAGACAAAACCTGGAAGTCCCATTATGGTGGAGGATTGAGACTATTCCCTGCAATCGTACCAAACGTTCCAAAAACAGACTACGATGTCAAGTTAACTCCGCAATTTAATCAAATGGCATTTTTCACAGTGCAGCCTGGTCTATCATTCCATGATGTAGAGGAAGTGAGAGTCGAAAAGCAAAGGTTGTCTATTCAAGGGTGGTTTCATATTCCGCAACCTGGCGAAGCAGGTTACATACCAGGAGAACAAGAAGAAACAACATCTAGGAGCACGTTACAGCAATTGCAGAGTAAAGAATTACAAGAATTTGATTTTCCTAAACCGTTCAGGAGCGATATACATGCAGAGGAACTAAAGTTGTATGAAAACTTTTCATCAGGCAATTTTTCCCAAGATGAAATACAATATTTAACAGAATATTTGAACCCTCTATATTTGCAGGATCAAAATCTTCAAAGGTTGAATGAGATTTTTCTTGAAGAATCAGTGGTAGAAATCAAGGATATTTTGAAAGAAGAATTTGCTAACTTATTAAAGGAATCTATTAAGACCACTGAAATAGAGAAAAAAACCCCTGCTAACTCGAAAGAGATCACTTTTCCATGGAAGTGCTCTATGCCACCACACAAACAGCGCTTTATGTACATGGATGGGAGGGATGTTTTTGAGCAATCAGAAGAAGGCATCAAGAAAATAAACAATATAGGACCTCAAGAAGCACCAAATTTCGAGCTAATCAATAGAGCTTCACATGACGAGGTTGACAAGAAATTAAGTGATCTTGGTTCATTTTTAAGGTCCGTGGCATTTAAGAAGTGGCTCGTGGTAATCACTAGTCTTATACCTACCAGCGATCAGGTATTAATAAGACGCTTCAGACCTGGTCAAGATTTCATTTTAGCCACAAAAACCGACAAACTTTTAGCCAGACCAAATTCAGATGAGTTGAATGTGTTACTTGAAGCTACGTTGAACTTAACTCCTACTGCCACAAACCCAAAGAATTGGGAACTGGGTGAATATGGAGGCTACGAATTGTGCATGGCATTAAATGGAGGTGATGATAGTGATTTCGAAGACGATGATCCCGCCATCTATAAGGCTAACGATCCAAATGACGATAGTGTATTATACACCAGTCAATGCAAATGGAATTCCCTATGCTTAATGCTAAGAGATCCCTCTGTACTCAAATTTGTGAAATATGTTAGTATAAATGCCAAGGGCTCCAGATGGGACGCGAGCTGCCAATGGAACGTTAAGAGTGCCGAAGGAGAAGAAGATGAAGAAGAAAAAGAAAAAGAAGAAGACAAATAATAGGTCTAGACTTTGTATGGATTTATAAATGAATTATTGTAAATATCGGCACTACATATGACGAAATTGTTTTATTTTATATTCTGGTGTCATTGAGGTTCAATAAAATCGAATAATGGCCTTTTCCTATTATTAGACAATACAAAGTAATTATTTAATATATATTATACATATACGACATTAGAGAATCTGTAGCCTACTATAACAAGGTCAATATCATAAGATAATGGATGTAATAATTCCGGGTAATGCGAAACGGATTATTTAGCCCAAAAAGAAAACCAACAACGCATATATTTATTTTTCGGACAACCTAGGTACAACGATTCACATAGAAAGCCAAGATGTCACAACCAGAGCCTAATCCCTTTATTATCTTCGCTACTGTTGCAGCAATAATTTCTTCAGCTGTAGCATATTATTACATCCAATTAAGCAGAAAGAATTCTCCAGTTTTAAAGCCAAATGATTTCCAAAAGTTTCCTTTAATTGAAAAAACCAGAGTTTCTCACAATACATGCGTCTACAGATTCGGGTTGCCACGGTCTACCGACAGATTAGGTTTGCCAATTGGCCAACATATTGCTATTGGAGCAACTATTAATGACAAGGAGGTGGTTAGATCTTACACACCTATCTCCACGGATGATGAATTAGGATACTTTGATTTATTGATCAAGACATATGAAAATGGTAATATCTCAAGGCACGTTGAGTCTAAGAAGATTGGGGAAACCATCGACATCAGAGGGCCAAAGGGATTTTTCACCTACACTCCAGGTATGGTTGAATCGTTTGGAATGATAGCTGGTGGTACCGGTATTACTCCAATGTACCAGATTTTGACTGCCATTTTGAGAGACCCAGAAGATAAAACTAAGGTCAGCTTGGTGTATGCTAACGTGACTGAAGATGATATTTTATTGAAAGAAGAGTTGAACAAGATGGCTAGAGAACACCCAGACAGATTTAAGATTTATTACGTTTTAAACACCCCTCCAGAAAACTGGACCGGTGGGGTCGGTTTCGTCACTCCAGAAATTATGGATAAACACTTACCAAAGGCTTCTGAAGCTACGAACTTATTATTATGTGGTCCTCCACCCATGATTAGTGCTATGAAGAAGGCTGCGGTTGGCTTAGGCTACCAGAAAGCAAAGCCAGTCTCAAAATTAGGCGATCAAATATTCGCTTTCTAATTTAATTAAGATACACATACACTTATATATAAATATATACTTTCGATATTGTTTTTACTTTAATGGACAGTTACTAGTTCCTTATCTTGAATAATAGTGTAATCATCGTCCTGCATACAAAATAAAATGATCAACAGAAATAAAATCGGAACAATCCGCTACATATAGTAGAACAACAATCTATTTCTATATTTTATGGGCATTAAACTTAAAGCGTGACGAATAATAGCATGATAATATCCTATTGGTTCTCCATACTAATATTTGCGTTTGTGGTGGAGGGAACGAACCTGCCTCGATGGGAAGCAGCAAATAACTATATTATGGAGTCGATTGGCAAAGAAAAGGTTGAAATAAATAATCTTATAAACTCACCGACTAAGGATTTACCACCAATACTGAGTTGGCCAAAGAAAGAAGAGAGAACGTTGAAAAATGGTGAGATACCACAATATGCTATTGATTACGCTCCGTTAGTTCATTTATATACGGAGGAAAAATACTTGCCGTATGATATCAAGGATTACGTGACGAATTTTTTTGTGACTTATGGAAACGGTAGCGTTTTGAAGGGCACGGAAGACGAGATGAATCTTAGCAAATTATCAAAATTGCCAAACATACCGGATATATTTTTGCTGTCTCGCACAGATTTCGACAAGGATCCAGAATGGGTTACTGGGTCAAAAAATAAACCTTCGTTAATTGACGGCGAGATTAAGGATGCGCCAGCAACATTGATTGTGGTTGATAAAGGTAACGGGTGGGTCGATGCATTCTGGTTCTACTTTTATTCGTTTAATTTGGGTCCATTTGTCATGGGATCTGGCCCATATGGTAATCACGTAGGCGATTGGGAACATTCATTAGTGAGATTTTATAACGGTGTACCGGTGATAGTTTGGATGTCGGCCCATGGTGGAGGAGGGGCATACTTTTATCACAACTTAGAAAAGTGGGAGATTGACGACACTCATCCAATAATATTCTCAGCTAGAGGAACGCATGCAAATTATGTTTCGGTTGGACAGCATCCTCATGATTTGCCTTATGGTATTTTGTCCGATTTCACTGACAGGGGCCCTTTGTGGAACCCTACCAAGAACTATTTGGCTTACTCGTATGATGGTGTATTTGTATATCCTGCCGAAAATAATACTAATTCGAGACATAGAGGTAGAGAAATGGAATACGGAAATTGGTTATCTTTTACAGGACACTGGGGTGATCAGAAGTTACCCGATGACGACCCTCGTCAAAAGCATCTGTTCATTGGAGGTTATAAATACATCAGTGGTCCTAGTGGTCCATTAATGAAAAATTTGGTGAGATTAAAAACCTGCGAGAGACACAAATGGTGGAATTTCTGGAATGGTTGTAATGTTAGAGAGAACATTAAGTGGGGAATTGGTGTAGAAAGTGAAGGGTATAATTGCGGAAATGTTTTCATCAAAATAAAGCCTGTTTGGCTTAGGAGAATACTTCAAAAAATTACCTGGGGTGGTGGGTTTTGTTATATTGTTGATTTGCTTTATGGTTAGGATCGTGGTACCGGTTTCAAGTGGTTTATTTCGTAAGTTCATATTTTTTTAGGTTTGCTTTCAGTTTCGCTTTATACTTTAGAATATTTTAATTTAATAGCGTAAGTTATAATAATATTAGATCAAGTTGAGTCATAATAATAGCTTTTACTCGGTCTGCGAAAAGTTGCAAAATGCCGTGCACTAATATTGAAAAAAAAAAAAATTTGAATTTCAAATATCAGTCAAGCTAATGATAATAGTAAAGACGGCTTTAGCAAATGGAACCTAAAGAAGCTGACTCTACAAATAGCGAGAGTATTCCTCTCTCTAATGGGGCATCAAGTCGATCATCAATTTTTGATGATAAAAAAGAGCACACGAAATGGCAATCTTTTAAAGACTCATTTAAGAGGTACGAAGGATACGAAGAAGAAGAGGAAGTTGACTTAGAAAAGTTAGATGACGTTCAGAAAGGTAACATAAGGACTGCAAAATCTCCATTAAAGAGAAAATTGAAATCGAGACATTTGCAAATGATTGCTATTGGGTCTTCAATCGGAACAGGACTTTTCATTGGATCAGGATCCGCTCTAAACACAGGTGGTCCTTTGGGTATTTTGATTGCTTGGGCTTTGACAGGCTCAGCCATTTTCTGCACGATTCAAGCAATGGGCGAATTAGCAGTAACGTTTCCAATTTCTGGTTCTTTTAATGTTTATGCGAGTAGATTCATTGATCCTTCAGTTGGTTTTGCAGTTGCATGGAACTATTTTTTCCAATTTTTGGTTTTATTACCTTTAGAATTAGTTGCTGGCTCTATCACAATGACATACTGGATTACATCTGTCAACCCTGACGTCTGGGTACTCATATTTTACCTTGTTGTAATTTCCATAAATTTCTTTGGCGTAAAAGCTTACGGTGAGGCTGAATTTATATTTTCATCAATTAAGGTTCTTGCTGTTGTTGGATTTATAATAGTTTCTATTGTTATTGCTGCAGGAGGAGCTCCAAATGGTCATTACGTAGGAGACAGATATTGGCATGATCCAGGCTTGTTTGCAAATGGATTTAAGGGTGTAAGTTCAGTATTTGTCACCTCTGCATTTTCTTTTGGGGGTACTGAGTTAGTTGGTTTGACAGCAGCAGAAACCGATAACCCAAGAGTGACATTACCAAGGGCCACAAAACAAGTTTTCTGGAGAATATTGATGTTTTATATGATATCTTTAACATTGATTTGTTTCTTAGTGCCTTATAATTCTGACAGCTTGTTAGGTGCCAGTTCAGTTGATGTCACAGCATCTCCGTTCGTCATTGCCATCAACAACGGGGGTATCGGTGGCTTACCATCCGTTATGAATGCCGTTATTTTGATTTCAGTTATTTCGGTAGGATCTTCTTCGGTATATGCAACATCAAGGACATTGACCGCTTTAGCTGAACAAGGATTGGCTCCAAAAATTTGTGGATATATTGACAGAGCCGGTAGACCACTAGTGGCGATTATAATTACGAACGTTTTTGGTTTATTGAGTTTTATCGCAGCAAGTGGTAAGCAAGAAGAAGTATTTAACTGGTTACTACTGATTAGTGGTTTAAGTTCCATTTTCACTTGGTGGTCTATTTGTGTAGCCCACATAAGATTTAGAAGGGCGTTATATGTTAAAGGAAGATCAACCGACGAGTTGAGCTTCAAATCCCAAACCGGTGTAATTGGGTCCATTTATGGGGCCACATTAAACACGTTAGTATTAATTGCGGAATTTTGGGTTTCTTTATTTCCATTAGGAGAATCACCCAGCGCTGAAGGGTTTTTCCAAAACTATTTGGGGTTTGTTGTTTTACTTGTATTTTACCTAGGCCATAAGATATGGAAGAATAATTGGATTCTTTGCATTAGAGCTAAGAACATTGATGTTGATGTTGGACGTAGAGAAACAGATTTAGAAGCATTAAAGCAAGAATTAGAGGAGGAAAGAGCAATACTACGTACCAAGCCATTGTATTATAGAGTTTACCGTTTTTGGTGTTAGATTTGGATAATTTATTAATTTGATTATATTATAATAACTATCTGTAGAGAACATAGCAGACTTTCGCACGTCAATGTGCATTAAAAAAAAAATAGCAGAAATACTATTATCAGACAACTCCATATAATACACCTTTTTCCTGTTATTGATTGCTGGATTATAATTGAGAGTAAAGATTAATACGAATTTATGTCAATAGAGTATAAAAATGTCGACTCACCATCCGTCTTTTGGAAGGTCATCAGGGATAGGAAATGTTTTTAAATCTATATCCAAATCTTTAAAATCAACATCTAGTAAGAATGTACCGATACTGATAAACCCGACAATTATTGGAGGTGGAAGTGATCAACAGAAGCTATTAAATCAATTACAAAATGGCCCATTGCCTCGAAGGGCTTCAGCGGCGTCGAAGGTTACAGAATCTTTAAGGACGTATGCAATTTCATCAATACCAGAGATTTGGTATTTGGCTAGGGATATGTGTGACTCAAGAATTCAATCATATATTCGACGAATTGCCCTTGAATTATTAATTGAATGTATTAAACAAGATGATACGGCGTCTGTTAGCATTAGATTAATGTATTTTAGAGATATAGCATTGTTTTGCCAGCTAAATGAAAATAAGGTAGACCCTGACTTAGACCTATTTTTAAAGGCTCTCAGAGTGTTGACAAATGATGGCAGGGATATCCATGATTTTTGTATTTACGACAAGGAGAAGAGCCTCAATCGGTTTATTGAACAATGTCTATTTATATTAGGGAAATCAGCGAAGTATTATACAGACAGAGACGACGAAGAGACCTTATCGGATAATAATGCGTTCCAAAATTTACTTGAGATAATAAGATTGACTGCAAATTGTCTCAAGTTCAGTTTCAGTTATATTGATGAAACTACAATCTCTTCGGTAATATTTCAAATTGTCTCTATAGCATCGAGGACAAGTAACCCCCAGATAATAACTGGTTGTTTAGAATTACTACGTTCTGTTGTTGTGTTTGGAAGCATCCCAATGAAGTGTTATGGCGATACTATTGAATTTCTCTGTTATATCTACGGTTTAAATAATGAGTTAAGTAAATTAACTTGGGATTTGATTAACAACTTGTGTATAGAACTGAAAGTGCAAATTGTCATATCTACGCTTTGTGATATTGCACTGAATAATGATGTCCAACATTATAAGTCAATGGACACCATAAATTATTCAAATATATTGTCATCTGTGCGGTCAAATGTGACGATTAATTCCCATAACAGTACTAGAGAATTAAATCGATCATTGCTTACCTGCATGGGTTCCATTCAAATATTAGAAAGAATCATGGTAATGAGTTGCTTGGAAAATAGATCAATGATAGATGGTTGGTACATTTTGATTTTCAAAGCTGCACAAAGAACAATTTCTTATAACATACCTATTATAAATACGGCCTACTTAAGATCATTTGATAGACTATTTTCAAACCAGCTTGACGAAGAATTCAATGTGAGAATTCCATTTGATAAGTTATTACCATTTCAATTATGGTATTCAAATACTTTTTCGTTGTATGACGTACTAGCAAGTCTTAGACTAAACACAGAACAAGACATTAATTATTTAAAATCGATTTGTACGTCATTACAAGAGTTATATGAGAGTCATGAGCTACATTCTCCAAAGGATAGATTGGTCAGTTTTTTTATGAACCATTACCAATACCTATCCGCAAGCAATATCAAATTTATTCTAAATTATTATTCTGAAGAAAAATTGTGTTCCTTATTGAACCCCTTATGGAAGGAGAGTTGTGTTAAGCTTTTGGATTATTTCTATTATCCCCTGCTAATAAAGACAATACCTTCTTCCACTACGTTAAGTGGTGAGAATATGGATAGCGAGCAAATTGCAAATATTAGGCTCGAGACGTTGAGAGTTATAAAAGAAGGCCATGATATATCGATGTCTATATTTGATGATAATATTGTTAATTATGAAATAATTTTTGATCTCTTCAAAAAATCTATTGTCGAACAGGACGAGAGGATTACCAGATATTTGGCTGATAACTTCCTAACTGATATTGCATTGAGGTCTCTGTTATCATTTTTTAATGAGCTTTCTAAAGTATTCATGCCAGGATTTCAAGTGAAACAAAATTCAGAAAGACGTAGGAGTTTAGTGTCTATGAGTTCCCTAGGATCTACTTCACAGGCTAGCGGTATCTACGAACAGTATAATCAGTTTTCATCATCATTTTTGCAAACTGTAACAGAATCAATTGTACGTGTATTTTTAATATCGTCTACTGAAGATGGAGCGAAAGCACAAGAAGTATTTCGCTTGATAATAATAATATGTCAGTATGCATTAGCAGTCGAAGATGCTGACTTGTTATTAATTTTATGCAGATGTCTAGTAAGATTGAGAGTGACTAGTGAGAGATTTATATTTTTTAGCAAACCCACAGATATGGATGGCTTAGCGACAACTTTTGGCAGAAATACACAGGATGCTGATTTCAATAAAGAAGAAAATTTCCTATGGACATATCCAGAAACGCTTGAATATTTGCCTGAAAATTTCTTTAATAAACCATCAAAAGGATTGAGATTATTCAATCCCAATGGCATCAAGATGATCTTCGCGGAAGATGAGTATAGTATTGATATATCTAAATGGTTCTCAATAGTTTTAGAAATTATGTCAAGATTTATAAATTGGGAAGTATATTCTTATATTTGGGCACATTTTTGTTCACAATTAGCAAACATGATGCTATTCTTGAATAATGCTGAAGAGATTGTAAAATTAAAGACTATAGTTTGTGATCAATTAATGCTTAATTTGCCCAAGACTTTGTCGGTTCCGGAACATCTAACAAAAGCAAATCTACAAGTTGCATTTGTGAGAACATTGTCAGCATTACTCGGTTATCATGACTTTTTTTCGAAGCATGATGAAGATCAAATAATTAAGTCCTTACTCTTTGGATTGAGTTCATGGGAAAAGACAGCTATTCCTTGCATAAATATATTAACCATATGTTGTTATGCAATTCCATTATCTATTAAAAAGTCACTACCAGCAATTTTATCAAAGTTGCAAACCAGAGTTACAAGTGCATTTGCGAGTTCACATACTTTGGAGTTTTTGATGTCCTTAATACATTTACCGACGTTAACGTCAAGTTTTACTATTGATGAATACAAGAGAGTTTTTGCTATTGCTTTTAAATATATCGAATATTCCAACGATATTAAAGAACGTAAAACTACTGATGAATTCCAAGAAGAAATACTTCAAGCCCACGGAATTGATGCAGAAGTTGAACAGACTCCTACTACTCAAGCGACAAAGATTACTCCTATACTATCAGAATACTTATCAACTTTATCATATAATGTCATTTCAAGCTGGTTCTTGAAAATGGATCTTAGTGAGAGGAAGCAGGTATCATCATTTTTAATTAAAAATTTAATATTGTTAAGTAATGATGGAAAGGTATTAAATGACCAAACCTTGGCGTATTTAGAATTAATTGCCCGATTCACTTATTCCGATTTACCATTGAAGATAATTAATCCATCTAATGCTCACGAGGTATTATTAAAAAAGCTACAAAATACTGGCCACGAAAACTATATGAGTACAAATAGATGGATTTTGGGATGTAGCATCATTAGTATCGATACTAACATGATAACTGGTGAATCATTATTTACATTTAGGCGACCAACTGGGGTTTCCATATTTCGTGTTGAATTAGACCCATCCATGATACCTGAGTGGATATCATTAGCAAAGTCTAATTCTTCAACGGGAACTAATTTAAAACCAGTTTTCAATTCAAATCATATGATATTACAAATATTTGGTAGTATGGACACAAGAAACAAATTCAAACCGTTACCCTTAATTGAAGAGCCGGTAACTTTAAGAGCAATATCGACATTTGATCGAATACCAGTTGTGGAATATCATAAGGTTGGGTTAATATATATGGGGCCTAACCAATCTGAAGAGACCGAGATATTAAGCAACAATGTGGGGTCGCATGATTATCAGCATTTGCTAGATAATATAGGAGGTTTGATTAAATTGAAGGGTTGTAAGGATGTCTATCTAGGCGGTCTAGATAACGAGAATAATATGGATGGTGAATACGCAGTATTCTGGAATAACAAAACTACCCAGCTTATTTTCCATACTGCTACCATGATGCCTCAAAATGAGAATGATAAGTACTTTGATTTCAAGAAGAGACACATCGGCAATAATTATGTTAACATATTCTTCGATGAGTCGGGACTACCATTTAATTTCAACGTAATCAAGTCACAATTCAATTTTTTAAACATTGTCATTTCTTCCCATACACCATCCTCCTCTTTGGTCGCAGTTAGGGGCGGTCTCAGTAATGTTGAGTCCAACTCTTCAACTCCCCAAGTTCAGGAAGGCAATAGTAATAGCTACATCGGATCTAACTATCAAAAATATTTTAAAGTCAAGACCTACAGAAGATCAGGTGTTCCGGGAGTTTTTGCAACTTGTCACTTCAAAATCATTTCTGAAGACCAGTTACCGATATTCATCAGAAATTTAGCATTAACGGCAGACTTATTTGCATCCGTTTGGCACTCAAGTGTAACCGGCTCCTATACCTCTAATTGGGCACTCAGAGCGAGACAGATCAACATTTTACGCGAAAAGACAATCCAAAACCACCAAGATTTAAGGGAGGAACAGGATAAAAATGGAACCACGAATGCAAATTCAGCTGCTAACATGAATACTACCCAAGCTTTTCTACAGCAATTACAATTTGATTCTCAGACTAGTTCCAACCCTAGAGACTATACTAACGAAAGTGGAGACAAGTATGAATATTTATCGCATAACGATAATGAACTATTTACTGCTTTGGAATTTAACTCGTATACTTGACTCTATCATATGTTTTTTCAATTGATATAATAAAGTCTCATTGTTCGTGACAGACCCAACGCTCCCTAATAATATGTGAAATCTATTGGTGAACCAAATTAACTCCCCTTAGAGTTTATATTATTTAGAATTAATACCTCATTTGTAACTAACGATTGCCGATTATTAGAGTTTGAGTAGTCACATATAATTCTGCGTCAACGGTTAAGACTAAATTGCGAGCGAAACGAGAAAAAATAGGTGCGGCTCCGTTGCGTAAAAGTGTGGAATAATTAGTAATATCAGACTAATAGATAATGGTTCAAAAGACAAAATTTTCCGAAGTATTGCAAATATCTGGAAGAGGGAAAACAAGTAAGTAACCAATGGACACATGTGTTTATGAAAGAAGGGCAGAGAAAGCATTAAACTCTGTAAACAAGACTTTGGGCAGCCAAAGTGAGGCGATGAGCCATTTGGTCGAGCAATATGGTAAATCGGGATATTCACGGATTAGCTTGTTGAATTCGTTGGAAATACTTTTTCAGAGCATTTTACGGGGAGGAAAAGTAGTAGTATCGGGAATTGGTAAAAGCTTCAAGATATCCAGCAAATTAGTAGCAACATTAAATTCGTTATCTATTCAATCTGCGACGCTCCACGCATCTGAAGGTTTACATGGTGATCTTGGAATAATACGGGACAACGACGCTTTGATATTTGTAACTGCAAGTGGGAATACACCTGAACTTTTGCAATTATTGCCTCATATTCCTAAGTCAATCCCTATCATACTTTTAACGTGTAATCGGAATTCAAAATTGTCCAATCATCCTCAGGTTAAGTCTATGTTATACGCTGATTTACCGTCAAATTTGAATGAGGAATCGATACATGGTATACCAGCACCTACGGTGTCGGCTACGCTATCAATGGTCTTAGCCGATGCTACGATATTGGCATTGTCTGAGATGCTAGAGGAGGATGCGTTGAAACGAAAGAAGCTATTTTCTATGAAGCATCCCGGTGGGTCGATTGGTGCTGATTTGAGTCATTTAAACGAAAACTTTGCTAAGATGACTACAGGTGATGTAGCTAGTGGTGGAAGATCGTTTTCAATAAATACAAACACATCTTTACTAAGTTTGAATCAATTGAGGAAGAGTTTCGATAATATGAATAGTGAGTCATCGAATTTCAGTTCGTTGGTAGTATCGGATGATGAGGATATATTAGACTCGAAGGTTTCGAAGAAACCTTTAGACGTTCAAAATCTTTCAATTTCCTCAGATCCTTCCAAAAGAGTATCAATAACGGAGGATGAGTTAAATTCGTCTAGCTATGTTACAGAGTCTAAGCTTTTAAAATGGATAACGCTTTACGATTTTGTTGTATGCATATCGGCAGATGATGCCCATAGAGCAAGAGCAATATCGTGTGATCAGATAAGGGAATTATATAGAAGCGAAATTGGCGATGATGACTGCAAAGATGAAATTTGGGAACTGTTTCATTTGAAGTTGGTAACAAGATTCAAAGAAGTTCAACTCTAAACAAACAGTATAACGATACGAAGACATGACTACTACGTACTGAATGGTAAACTCTATTTGACTACCTGAAGTGTATATCTATTATATAATGACGAACACAATATATGTACAGTAATTTTAGTATTTTTTATTTATAAACACATATATACAAAATTATTAACAGTAAAAATATAAACAATAGAAGAAAAGCGATAAAATAAGAAATCAATTACCAATTAGAGAAAACCTATATACAAAAATAAACGGGAACGGTAAAACAACGATTACATTCAATCGGTGTTTAGTAATAAGAACAATTGTTCCGCTTCTTAGCAAAAAATCAGAATTTAATAATCTTTAATAAATAAGCAAACAAGTGACAATATTATGTACTTCTTTCTGCCTCAATTAATGCTGTTTCTGCTACTATGATCATTTTTTCAACTGAAGCTAAGTGCTTACCGTAGTTGTTTTTTGAAGAAATTTGTTTTAAATACTGTCTCAATTTTACAACCAAAATTTTCTTTTCGTCGCTCTTTGCATCGAAACCTTCAACCAATTTCTGAATCACATAATTGGCATATTGGTCCTTCATCATTAAGGCCAAAGCTGAGTCGTCACTGACAGTTTCAACGTTGTAGTCTTCATTTCCAATCATGACTTCATGTAGTATGCGTCTTCTTTGATCTAAAGTACCAAACTTGATACATTTTTCAATAACATTTGAAGCAAATTTATGCTTCGAAAAGTTAACCACAGATCCTAAAACAATTTTCAAAATTTCTTCCCTATCTTCTGGATTACCACGTTCTAAAGTATGTTGCATAACATAATTACCATATTGGTCTTGAATCAAATAGAATATAAATCTATTCAATTCTCCTAATATTTTCTTTCTATCTTCAGCATTCGAATGCTCTAATAAACGCTGAATCACTCTGCAACCATAAGGATGGGTTGACAAGTGGTATATCTGATTATCTAACGATTCTAAGACAAACTCAATACGATTAAACGGAATTGTTTCAATAGACTTTTGAATAACATGATTACCATTTTGATCCTTTGCACACACCAAAATATAGTCTTTTAATTCTTCAATGATCTGTATTTGTCCATTTAAATCAATCGCCTCCAACGCCCTTTGTACAACACGACAACCAAATGTCTGTAAAGACAATTCATAAATATGACCAATCATACAGTCCAACAAAATTTTCTTTTGAATTGGGGAACCATGTTCGAAATACTTTTGTATGACATAATTACCAAAAACATCAGTCATCAAGTCATATGATATATCTCTAATCTCATTGAAAATCACTTCTTTCTCTTCATCACTTGATTCTGGCAACTTTTGTTGAATAAAACGCGATCCATGTTGATCTTTCGTAAATTCAACAGCATGCCCATAGATATCTTTCAAAAAATATTCTTTACCTTTGAAATTGGAACGTATTTCCTCAAGTAAAGGTGATCTATAAATATGGTTAGTTCCTTTACCAGATGAAGAAGCGTTTCTTGAGTTACCCTTACGCTTGTTACCGTTCGAAGGAGCTGCGTGTGGTGGACGTGTCAGTTGGGTTGGAGGTACATTCTTTGAGGTACCATCATCAAGTAATGGGTTTCCAGAATTTGGGTCAGCAACTGGTGACATGCCCATAGGGGGAGACGACTGCTGATAAAGAGAATAAGGATTGAAAGGTTGAAACATAAAACCTGCTCCCGCTCCTGCTTGACGGTTCATTAAACCAATCCCAGGAGTATGTCCCTTTCTCGACACATCCTTCTGCTTTGTTTCCAGTCGGTTATTCAAGTCTCCATTTTTGGCATCATCACTATTATCCTTGTCATCTTGGCGCTCGCCATCGGGAGAGTCATCATTGATACCATAGTTCATCATATTATATAAACCAGGATCCATGAACTGTGCTGGTGGTGATGGAATCATAAATGGTGGGGGGCTAATTGGAGGAACACTTGGTCCATTACGGTTGTAAGGATTAAAGTTTTGTGGAGGGACAGGTGCTCCTTGTAATCCATTATTTTCCATAAAATAACCATATGAATTATTAGGGGTGAAGGATGTAGCTGTTGCTGGGTTCCAAAAGGTATGAGGAGCCTGTGGGGGACGAATTGCCGATGTCTGGTCGTTCGCATTGCTGTTTAAATCCGAATTAACGGACAACGCAGCGCCAGCTTGAATTGGTGAACTATTGTTGTAGTTATCGATTTTCTCGCTGATTGATTGATGTCTAGACGTTCTTGGTACAGGCATATTCAAGTTTTCATTCAAAGAGCCGTGAGGCGTCCCTAAGTAACCTCCCACCTCTCCCAACGGCGTCATATTATTAGATGTCTCAGCATTGTTAAAGCTGGTTCTTCTCGAGTTAGGTGCGTCAAGAGATATTTTTCCCAAATTATTGGATAACTCAATATCTCTTGTAGCATCTGCTACAGAAGAAAACTTCTGCAAAAAGCTATCTTGTGGCGGATGTCTACTGGCAATCCCCCCACTAATCGATGCAGCACCAAAGTTTATACGTTGCGGACCTGTGTTGTTCCCATTGTTACTACCAGCATAACCTCCTGCTGGCGCCGTAATTGCAGACAAGGAACCCTTTTTGAACCCAAAAAAGTTTCCATCTATATCACTACCATCATTAAACGAAAACCTTCTGCTATTACCGTCACCATCGCCCGAAATCATCGGATTCGAATTCGAGTTCGCCAACATCTTGGCCACCTCTGGGTCTACTTGATCTAATACACTTCGATACTGATTAGTACCCGTCGAAGACTGCAACGGCGACGTACCATTATTCGACCATATTGTTTCTGAAGACATCTTACTTAAAACCAACCACTTATATTAATAAAACTTCAAAAAAAGAGAATTGATAAGCACGTCTTCACACCTATTATGATAATGCACGAGGGTCGTTGATAGATAATCAAAATATTACTTGTATAGTATATTTTAACTGCTAACTTGCTTTAAATCAAGATACAAGATATTAGATTATATTGAATCTTTATCAAATCAAAACAAGAACTTCTTATTTAAGTCAAGATAACCTAATGTCAATAGTAAGCTGTCTAAACTGTGTATTAATTTTCTCCCGAAGGCTATTCACGACAAAAAAAATACTCCAGTAGTTTTGTGGTCTTTTTTTGAAAAGTTACAGACGTTAACAATAACCACTACTATACATTTGCAATTACAATTTATGAATACGCTGATAGGCTTATATGCGTTCTAAATTATCAAAAGGGGCTTCTAATAGGCTTCTTAATTTATTATATACAACTACGTCGACAGAAATAGCCACTAAGGTGCCGATAGTGAGCAAATATTTATACCAGCAGGATAATGCATTGGCTAATGAGAAGCCAAATGAGAAGGCCAAAGGATCAATATTAGACGGATTAATGGAGAATGAATGGAAACAGAAGCCGTTGGAGACGGCAGTGGAGGATTTGCCCAAAACCAATGCATCACGAAGGAAATCAAATATCTTGAAATTCAACTGCCAGAATTCGTTTATCAGTTATAATGATTTCTACAATATATACCCGATTAATCGAGAACGGAAGTACTATTTGTCGGACGAGCTCCGGAAAGGAATACAGTTTAAGGTGGTGAAGGCACGAAATCCGATAACCCTTTTGCCCACCGGCGCCTACTACCTTATATTTCCTAATTATAAGCATGCATGTGTGTATTGGTTGGAGACGGTAGGCAAGCAAATTAATGGATTCGATTTGAACTTTGAATTTGTTGCTGCGACGGCAAATGAATTGAAATATATGTCGTCACCGCTATTGGATAGTTCAATAAATGAGTTATTGCATAATCATCAAATACGAATAGAGAAAACTGTTGGAAACACCCCAATACAAACTATTTTTCAGCATTCGCCCTATAAATCTTCCATAATAACTCAAATCACAAATTTGGAGAAAAAGAAGATTGATAATTACGAGTATCTTGACCTGGATCCTTTGTACGCCCCAATAGTCGATTTAATCGATACTAATAGTCGTGTTTCCCTGGTTTTGGTACGAAATTTGCCTTTTGGGTTATCAAAACATGCATTGCCAAAGTTATTATGGGATTACGAACTAGCACCGCTAGCAAAATTTTCAAACTGTTTCACTACAATCGTGAACGATCCTATAAATCAAGTGCACTTGAGTCTAATTAGATTTGCTAATAAGGACAATGCTCAGAGGTTTGTTAGAAATTTCCACGGCAGAAAGTGGGAAAGTGTTCAATCTGAAAAGGAGAAGAAAATCTACGAACCTATACTATGCGAAATTGTCGATTAAATAGTATGTAAAGACTTGGTTCTTCCAATTAGTAGGTTCATGTAAATAATTAAATAATAGTGTATATAGCTCAATCTAAATTATCAAGGTTTTTCCAATTGAATCTCACGAGCTCCCAGTTGGAACTTCCCTGATGACTGGTATTTAACCCATCACTAATATCTCCTGGAGGCTTATTACGTTTTTCAACAATAACATATTTCTCCCATATTTTTTTGTTTTGCCAAACTATTATGATACTATCATTCCCAGACCATCCAATTATCCCGACATCATTTATGGTATCATTATCAGAACCACTTGGGTGATATTTATTTGTATTAACGGAGCAGAATGACCACGTAGATTTGAAATACTTTGGAATAGGAATAGGAAAAGCGATGTTTCCTAATAAATGCAGTCTATTTACAGGATAAGCTTCATTTTGAGTTGCAAAATCGCTAGCTGCTCCCAGACTCGTATTTAAGGGAGAGACGTTATAAATGTGCAAAGTATTCTTGTCTGATAAGACAGCTAATTTCGAATCATCATGCGAAAATTTCATTGACGTGACTCTAGCTCTGTCTAAACCTCTCCTAAATTCATATAACAATGCAGTATTATGAGTAGAATGAACTCTTATGATGGTACCAGTTTCGGATGCCGAAGCCACTAAGGTACCAGATCGGTTAAGTGCAAGACATCGAATTTTTGATTTATGCGCTTTTATTATACTTACTAAATTCTTTTCTTGACCTGATGGTGATACGTCAACTAATTGGATTTGGCCAATCGAGCGACCAGGGAATGCAAGGGTTTGATATTTGTTACTGTCATATGATACTTGGTTGGAGACCAAAGAAGAAATTGAAGAATTAGACGTGGACAAATTGTTTCCTATTGAATTAGTAGAATTGACCGAAAGATCAGCCAAGCCGAATTCATTCTCTATTGTTTCGTACGTAGCAAATTTCTTAGGCGGCGATGAAAAACCATACACTAGAACCTGGTTCTTTAAAACTACGATTATTCTAATCCTTGATAATAGAACATTAAGCACTGGACTCATAAATTCCAAGTTTAAACTGTTCTTTCGTTTTAAATCATCCCAGATCACCAATTTATTGTTTGCAAACTTGGGGTTTTTCCCTCCTCCTACTAATGCCAAATAATTGGTCCTATGAAGCATTGTAATATGCGCAATCCCTGATCCATGCCCATTTGTGTTGAAATTTCTTTTCACTCTTATGTCAATGGGATTGCTATTATAGACTAGAAACCCATGTTCGTGACCCACGGCAAAACATCCTTGATCCTGATTAAAGTTTATGTTTAATATTTGAAGTTCTTTTGATTGTTGATTATGAGATATAGCTGAGAGTGTATTCATAACTTCAATGGTTCATTGATTGGTTAAATACTGGATTCTATGACGGTACTAATGCAGGGGTGATTCACTCCGGTATGCTAAGGATGAAGTGTAGATAATTCTCTAGTTTCAAACAAGAGAAAATTCTATAAAAGCACCTAAATCTAGATGATATGATTTGTCTTAATAAGGATTATTCGATTTTATTTAGACGATTAAATTACTGTTGATCTATTGTATTATTGTTTATTATTAGTTTTGTACCTATTTTAGAATTTAGCGTATGTTGCAATCAGGTGATAATAAGGTACCAAACAATCAAAAAAAAAAAATTATGCACATTATATTCGTTAATACTTCTCCGTATATATACTACTAATCACTCTCTATATCCATTACTTCATCATCTTCGTCACTAGATTCCTCTCCTTTTCTCAAATCATGCGCAACTAGATTTACGTCGCCTGCCTCAACCAGGTCACTATACTCTCTCAAGCTATCTGGAAGCATGTCATCTCGTCTTTGTGCATTCTGCAAGTTCTTGGTCTTATTATTTGTCGGCGTCATAAGCTTATTATTCGAAGTTGTGATATCAGCAAGATGCAGACTTGATTTTGACTTGTTTTTCCTTGATCTATATTGCAACGTTGGCATGTTTAACTCTAATAGCTTATCGCTCGTATGGCTCAAAAATAACGAACTATTCGTTTTGTTAGACTCCAAGGCCCGCTTCAAGAGATCGGAAGCCACTGGATCAGACGGCGAAATAGCGAGTGCATCATGAAGCGTGTCAATGGCTTTGAAAACATTCTCCAATTTTAAATAGATGAGCCCCATCGCTGATAGAATGTTAGAATCATTCGTATGGCTGATCTTCAATACCTGATTGAAGCATTCCAATGCCTTGTAAGGGCGATTTCCTTTTCTGAAGACATGACCTAAATTAGCGTGTATTGAAATCCAGATTTTAGAATCAGAGTTCAAATGCTTAGCAGCTCCTAGCGCCTCTTGGAAATAAAGTTCAGCTTTCATTAAATCATTCTTATAAAAATTAATGACTCCAAGCTCATTGAGAACCAAAGGATCGGAGTTACATATCTGAGATGAAACGATCAAGTATTCTTCTGATAAGTTCAAATTATTCATCTGGAGATGTTGCATGCCCAAAAATAAATTGGGTAAATGTGAGCCAGGAAACAATCTGGCAGCGAACGCATAAGCACTAATAGCTTGTTCATGTTCACCCTCTGCTGCAAATGTATGGGCAAATCCTATCCAGGCATGACCAAAATTAGGATTTAATAAGGTTGCTTTACTGAAAAATTTTCTTGCTTCAATAATCTTATTTATAGATAAGTAGTATACGCCAATTGATAACCAGGTCATTGGGTTATTAGGATGATTCTCTGCCAACTGGTGCGCCTTTAAGAATAGTTTATTCTTTCCTCCAAGCTCATGTAAGCAACTCAAATAATTCGGCAACACATTGAAATTATAAGGATCCTTTGATAAAATTTTTTCATACGTAGCCAAACATTCGTCAAAATTACATTGGACGTAAAGATAATCAGCCTTGCTTAAAAGAATATCACAATTCTCTCCCAAATCATATTCGTCTTTCAAAATGTTTTCTGCCTCATCAAATTTTTGAACATTCAAATATTTGCTTAAATTGGTTGTGTATAATAATTTAATAAGCTCATCATTATCGTCTGCATCTCTATAATTTAAGGAAGTTATAAATGCCCATTCTTCACTTGGAGTCATCAAATTATTTGATATCAACTCATTAAAAGCTTCATAACACTTGACATCAACCAAAACCGCCTCCTTATACGATTCCTTCGCTTTTTCAAAATTGTTTTGGTTGGCATATATAAGGCCTCTTAAATAGCACATCGATGCCTCCAATTTAATCCCTCCATCGCTATTTCTCACCTGATAATTATCATCCTTTCTAAACGGATTAGATTCCCCTATCAAGTCGAGCGCATCATCCCATAATTCTAACTTTAATAGACAAAACGCCGCCAAATAACGGCAACTGACAGACTTTTCAAATTCAGGCTTACTGGTTAAGAGATGCTTTGCTCTCAAATAATTTCCACTGTTAAAATACACCTGCGCAAGCCAAAATGCATCATTTGGGTCGTCTGTCAACGCTAAAACTTTATCTCCTATGTACTCAGCCGTAGTATAATGATGCTGCATCAATGCATCATGTCTCCATAGTCTCAACTTTTCTGCTTGTGTAAGTGGCTCGACATCATGTACCTGTTTCTGTTCTTCATGCAAATTAGACTTTTCCAAATTAAAAAACAGCGAATGGTTGGATCCTGGCGTATCAAATAACGTTGTCGGTGGATTTGGAGGAGTAATGAATAAATCTTGTCGGCGATTATTGATAACTGGTGAAATAAAAAGGGTAGAATTATGTTGTGATGGTGTCCTCTGATTCTGCACCATTTTTCTCTTATTGGGTTCTTCGATACCTTTTACCCTAAGACCTTCTAACAGTATTAATATACGATATCTTTTACCGAATCGCTAGAATATCAACTTGACTATAATGCTTGCCGCAAATATTATCAAAACAAACCACTGATGGTGAATGTCGCAAAATTGATGAGATGCGACATTTGGAATTTTTGGCTCATCGCCATAGAAAAGATACTATTCTAGATGGACGTAATTGCAAATAGTGGAAATAGATAGTATAATATGGGTTCTAATGGTTCTAAAAAGGTCAAAATCAATGACCAAAAGGTTAAGAATGAAGAAGTAAAACATGCCGAGCTTACTGAGACACACAAGCAGCCGGAAATTCCTAAACCAACCAAGAATGTACAATTTCGTATCATGGTAGGATCTTATGAACACAACTTATTGTGCTTATCTGTCCTTTTTAATAAATCTCAGCCGGTCTTTCAACCAGTATTTCATTTCCAAGCACATTCGCTCTCGATTAAATCAATTGATTTAGCAAAGAGGTATTTGGTAACTGGATCAAATGATGAACATATCAGAATATACGATCTACAAAAGAGAAAAGAATTAGGAACGTTATTGAGTCACCAGGGGACTGTTACCACGTTAAAGTTCTCTAACGAAGGGATCTCAGATGAATCACAAAAACATGAATCAACTGATAAGTCTGGTAAATGGCTTTTGTCTGGATCTGAAGATGGAAAAATTATAATATGGAGAACTAAAGACTGGGAGACATTTAGTACTTTAAAAGGTCATCAGGGGCGTGTCAATGATTTAGCTATTCATCCATCAGGTCGTGTTGCTATTTCGGTCTCACAAGATCAAACTATTAGATTATGGAATTTAATGACTGCTAAAAAAGCGGCCGTTTTGAAAATCAAAGGTAGAGATCATTTAGGACAATGTGGTGAATATGTAAGGTGGTCACAAGATGGTAAATACTTCATGGTAGGTTTGTTAAACCAATTATTGGTCTACGAAACTTCGAATGCTAAAATTATCAAAAAAATTAAGTTCGATTCGACTTTGATGTGTATGGAAGATTTGTCTATAGAAGGAAAGGAATGGTTTGTTACAGGCCATAGTAACGGTTGCATTGACTTCTTTGATTTCAATGAGCAATTGACTACACAAAGAGAACCAGAAGCTGACGAGAAGAAAATCTGGGAAGCCAAACCTGAAAGCATTTCACCAGTTTTCACATTAAGAGGACATACTAACCGTATTAAAGACTTATCATTGATCCACCATCCAGTTGAAACAAATGATATTCCGTATTTAGTATCAGTCTCATCTGATGGTAAGATTGTTATATGGGACGTATCAGAATCTGTTAGAGATCAAGTGGCTATTTATGATAGTGGTGAAAGATTAAACTGTGTGGTAACATGTCCTGAAACTGTTGAAAAATCTTCTACTATGAAAAGACGTTACAATGAGATTCCAGAAAAAGACGAAGCGGAATCAGAATACGAAACAGATGGTGAAGAAATCAAGAAGGTCATGTTGAAGGGTAAGAAGAAAGGAAAGAAAAATAAGAAGACGAAAGTCAGTGTTACCTTAGAGTAGAATAAAGATATAACTAATCAAAAATATTTAATTTCTTATATTTATTATAAACGGAAATTTGTAGTTAAAGTAGCGAAAATGTGATTAAGTTGATTGATATTTAATTTAACCTGGCAACGTGCTTGTCAAATAATTGCTTAGCTCTGACCCACACAGGAGAAGTCTCTCTATTTGGTAATTCTAACAATGAAGGCATTAAGTCTTTAGCAAAGAATTCTGAGGCTTCTCTTGGTAACAATGAAGGTAAGTGGTCAATTGAGCAGACGGACAACTTAGGACCGGCACTAGTTTCGACTGGGACTGTTGGATCATTGAAGACAGTTGCAATACTGTAGACAGGAATTGGGTTGTGAGGGTTAGTAGTATCAGCAGATACATCAACAATGGTTCTCAATTTTCTGTCTGCAACATTTAAGCTTTCGTAATCAATAAATGGCGGGATTGGTTGAGACAAGTAAATACAGTTGACAAATATGTCAGATTGAACAATTTCTTGGAATGGTCCACCTTTAGCAGTTTCTTTCATATCCCATTTGATGAGCTTTTCATCTGGAATACCAACCTTCTTGAAGAAATCAAGAGCACCAGATCCACATCTACCTAAAGCACCAATGACTAAACATTGAGGGTATTCGCCTCCATTTTTTTCCAATGCTTCATCTAATACCTTTTTGACATCAGTAATTAATTCATCTTCATTTGGGTAAGGAGTGACTCCACGTAAATCTTCATTATCAGAGTGGGTTTGCTTGAAAGCCCAATCCATAACCCCAATAGCAGCACCTGCAAAACCTGCGTAAAATCCAAAAGCTGCAACTCTTCTACCTTGGTCATTTTCCAAAAATTCTAAATCATACAAGGTACCTTTTCCTTCTGGAAATCTCCTTAAGACATCTTTCCATCCTCCTTGGTCTTTGTAACAATGAGCAAATTGAATATGTTCATGCACTAATGGGAAGGTTTCTTCTTCTGGTAATTCCTTTAATCCAAATATTATTCTATCTTTAGGAGCTTCTTTCCAAGATCCTTCTGGTACAATGGTAGCACCGACCTTTTCATATTCATCAGCATTAAATGTCGATTGGGAACTCTTTTCAACATATACTTCGAACCCAGCATCTAATAATTGCTTAGTAGTTGATGGAGTTAAAGCAGCTCTAGCTTCCAATGGCTTGGTTTCGGCTCTTAAATGTAAAGTAACAGGGCTTGACATATTATTTTTATTAAAATGTTATACTTTTATTGTATTAACCTAGATCAATGAATATTTCAAAGAATATATATACTAGAGTATGAATCGTTGCTCACCTGACTTATGACTCAATTGCGCTTAAATTTCCTTTTCCGTAAGTCAAGTATTTCGCATCAAATATTATAACCTTAATTTGTTATACAAGCTATTTACAAGGACCTAATAGAGTCTAAGATGTACTTTTTCAAGATGGGTCTTGCTTTATCCCAATTGTCCTCAACAAATGAGTCGCCGTAAACCTTGAATAATTTTTTAACCGTGGCTATTTCAAGTTCATCAGACAATACGCCATTCGCAACCGCTTTATCGAATAGTAAATAAGCGAATTCTCTATCGTTATGATACAAATTACATAACATCAATGACTCGGTCATTAACCCAGACGGTGATCTTCCAGTATGTTCGTTAACTGATCTAGAAACATTCTGAATATAATCGTTGTAGACTTCTAAAGACTTATCAATGTTAAACTCAGAATTGGCCATTATGTAACATTGTAATACTTTAATTGGAATGTTTTCAACTGTAAGTAATGTTTCCGCTATTTTCAAGTAATGCTCGTTGCTCTCCTTTATAGCTTGGAAACAAAATGATTGAATTAGTTTATGTTGGATAAATTCAATACCAAATTTCTCATGGGTCTGGTATGTGTGGTACTTTGCCAACGCTAACTTAATATCATTAGTATCCATACCGTAAGTTTCCATTAATTTCAATCTGATAAGAATCGATTCTGGGGTCTTATCGATATCCAAGCTATTTTCCTCAATATACGAAAGTAAATCTTTACGTAACTGAATTATCGAATCATTATCAAACGCATTGTACTCTACTTCATTCAGTTGTGAAACCTCTGCATGTTGATCACGCAATATTTGGAAGTTCTTCTTTTCGATTTCATTATCTTCATTGACCAATTTTTCGTCAAGTTGATGTGAAATCGTGAGAGCTTTACATAAAGCTTCCTTCGGTAATATACTAGGGTTTCTGTGAAACACCATGCTGAATAACTTGATGAACGACAAGTTATCTAAGTCTATTTGCATTAACTTGCTTTCAATGAATTCGTTCTTTAAGCGGCTCAATGAAAGGCCTGAAAGCACTTTCAAATCAATCAAACCCTTTAATAAATTTTCAAGTTGACCATTATCTTCTGGAAAACTTAATTTATCAACAAGTGCTAATGACTTGGCTAATTTGCTAAGATCAATTTCAAACTCATTGTCGCTGATTTCAATTTTTTCGCCTAATAATAATTTTTCCAAAATCTTTGAATATAATTTATCATCCTCGATATCTTTTCCATGTCTTAAATACAAATCCCAAGATTGATCTACTCTACCTGGGTTCGAGTCAATTAAATTAATCAATGCATCCGGAGACCATTTATGGTTCTCAAATTTCTTAGCTGTGTGATACAACGAAAAATCATGCTTGAGACCAAATGAAAGTAAGTTATTTATTATATCAGATTTTTCAACTTTTTCCAATCCTTCATGCGATTCCACAAGCTTGATTAAATTACGAATGGAGTCTATATCCTCTTGGTTTTGATTTTGTTCAAATTCAATTCGTGAATTTTTCATCACATCATTAATTATTGTGAGTCGAGGTTTATCTGTTTGCGCATTTTGAGATAGCTGGTTGTATAAACTAGATAGAGATTGTGTCTTAGTTGAATATCGATATTTCTGGATACCTACCAATCTAATTGGTATACGTCCAAACTTAGATATCATCATACTCAATATCAAAACATATATTTTATTACTGACGAAATTTTTTGTGAGAATTTATATATAGAGAAAAAATCCAGTTTTGAGAATCTAATCGTGCTTTAATTCTTCTTCCATCTTCGCTAGCATTCCCATTCCAGTAAAGTAATCTTCCCAATGATCCTTGACTTTAATAGTATCCAATTCCTTAAAATCGAAGTACTTGTTAATATAAGCATCATAATTAACCCACTTCGTTTGCGATTCACAGAAATAACTCCAACTTGCTTTGTATGCGCCGCCTAAAGCACAAGCATTTGGAATTTCTACCTTATAGTTACCGTCAGTAGGACCCAAAATAGAACCCATTTTCTTTATTATACTGATATTATTAGATGCACCGCCAACAAAGAAAACTTTATGTGGTCTAGAAGTCAATGATTTATAAGTTTGTTTCTTACCATCGGTGTATAAATCACCAAACTTTTGATGCAAATCTTTGTATAATTTGCATGAATCAGATGATTCAGGAGTAGGGGTAGAATCAGCAGAACCAGAGCCACTTATCATTGGACCAGCTCTTAATCTGCAACTCAAAGTTTGCGACTCGACGATTGAACTAACATCTTCTTCAACGTCCCAAGAATCTACATCAATCAATTTATTCTGGTCATCTAATTTGCATCTTTTGTATTGTGCTGAAGCATTTGGAACAATTTCACCTAATGGAAAATAAATACCCAATTCATTATTGAAAGTATCAGAAGAATCCAATAACTCATTAAACTTATCCCAACTCTTCGAATCTTTGACACCATTCTTCTCATTTACTGAATTACGAATCTTTTCTCTTGCCAACGAGCCATTGCAATAACATATCATACCCATATAATGGTTTGGCATAGTAGGATGCATAAATAAATGATATTGAGACGATGGAATATAATTCTTAGTTATTAATAACACCGTTGTAGAAGTACCCAAAGAAGTCAAAAGATCATTTGGTGCCAAAGGTAATGATATTATTGTTGCTAAATTATCACCAGTGAACGAGTAAACTTTAACGTCGGAATTGAATCCATACTTATTAACAAAATATTGAGAGATTTCCCCCGAGTTTTCATACGAAATAGGCTTAATTTCACCCAACTTCTTTTTCAACTCGGAGACACCTGCCTCAGTCTGTTCCTTAGTTGCGCCATCTTTAGCTGAATGAACCCCTGCTGCCAAAGATAACAATTCTTCATCGTAGTCGTTCTTCTTGATATCATAGAGATTCATTCCGCAAGCTTCTGCTTGTTCAATACTAGTAATCTTCCCTAAAAGTACACTAGCCATGAAACTCGAAACCAACGAGATTCTATAAGTTTCTCTATATTTTGATGGGTTTGTTCTAACTGCTAGTTTTCTGATTTGCAAACCAGTAAATCTATAATGCGCACGGGATCCAGTAATCTCTGCCAAATGATCGCTACCACCTACTGTTTCTTCAAATGTCTTAATTTCCTCTCCGGTGGAGTGATCCTGCCAGTTTGGCGAATTTTCAAATGTGAATGCACCCTTTAATTGTTCACTAAGAGGACTACTAGTCTTCAAACCTTGTAATAAGGTAGGAGCATCATTAGACCAGTATACTGACCCGTGTTGTTGTCCAGATCCACTGATACCCCTTACTTTATTGAATGGAAATCCTTTTTCTTTCATGTGTCCAAATATATGGTCCAAAGCATCCAACCACATGGCAACCGGAGACACGATTTCACCGGTATCATCATTACTAATAACCCCCTTCTTAATTCCGTATTTTTCTTTATATAAATCATCAAACTCGACATGGAATGTCTCTAAATGCTCTAAATTCTCATTCGTCGCAATAATCTTCAATTGTTGGGTTGATAAATCAAATCCCAAAAATAGATCCTTCGACTTTTCATAACTCATATTTGATTTGTATCCAACTAACTGGGTTCTTGTTGTATAAGGGCCAATTAGGTAAAACAATTAGTAAAACGATCGCAAACTGAACTAAAAATGAAACGACTGTTGAAAATAAATCTTGTGTTAACCAACCAATAATTAAGGAGATTGGAATAATTAAATAATTTGATTTGTGTACAATATCTTCAGCTTTCTCTTGGCCTTTAAAATCAATCGGAAATTCCAAGTATTCACTAATAGTATCCATTCTGACAGATAGCCGTTATATATCTACAAATTATAGCAAGCGGTAAATTTCGGTGAGTTTAATGTCCGAACCAGTTTTGTGTTGATTACTTTTTGGAAATCAATTTTCGGTAGAATTCTGCCAAATCAAACTAAAGAACGGAAGCATTACTCTTTTTTAACTCTCTGAGTCAAATGTTAAGTGTTAAACAGGCAGATCGTATTCTACAAGCGTTAACTAAATAATAATTTATATTGATAATAAATAGGGCGTAAAAGTCATTAAATTAAACTAATGCTTGAATGATTCATTCTGAACATAGTAGTTTAAATCGTTATCAATTAGTTTTTCTTCTAGGAAATCTGTAATCATGTTGTATTTGTCTTCTTGAATTATAGACATCTTTTTATCATTGGGATTAATTTCATCGAATGAAAATTCATACTCTTTGGTTGAAAATTCGGGTAAAGCATAGAATTTGAATTGTTCGTCTCTATAAGTCTTCTTTTCGTTCATCATTGAGTTATTAGTGGAAACGGTTGTAAATCTTGTTAACGTGGTCATTAGCGAATTCTCACCGTCAGTTTCTGACATTACGGATGGAGACGTCGTTCTTGATAATTCCAGGGATTCAATGTCTTCATCTTCATCTTCATCATATATGTGGTTATCTAAGTTGATGTAGTTGAGCACTTCGTCGAGTTCCGAATCTGTATCCTCTATAGGCGACGAAGGCTCTATATTGCTGCCTCCTGTGGTCACCGGAGAGTATGACAAGTCACTCATGTTACAGATCAATTCGTTCATAGGATCTACATTGACCAACTCAGTAAATGACCGTTTCCTTGCTGTAGTGGTGTCTTCAAATGCTAAATGATGCGGTAAGGATTGTGGTTTGTTCAATACCAAATTTTTTAAGTGTTTATAATCATGGATCAACGACAACAAGTGCGTCTTTAACTGACTATTTTCTTTTTCAATCATCGATATGTTCTTACTCAACTCGTTCGCTTCATTCTTGCTCACACATGTCGGTTGTTTTTGTTGTTTTGGAATAGATGGGCATCTAGATGCTTGTTGTGACCCAGTTGTTCGATGATTACTAGCAGGCTGTATCTGAGAAACTTGATGTGGTAATGGTGATGCAGACTTTTCTTCTATTATGGATGGACTACTCTTAGGTCTTCTTTTCTTTTCTTTGCAAATGTCAAATTTTTCATTAGTTGGCTTTCTGCCAGGTTTTGGCCTTGGTGGTAATACCCATGTTTTAGACGTTTTAACCGTCGTTAATGGAATTGAATTACCTATCTATGTTAGTATTGATTCAAAAACTAATCAGTCCTTTTTTTGTTTACATACTATGTGAATTATTTATACCAGGAGAAATAGACATCTTAAGATCAATAATTTATACTACTCATTATACGATGACGGAATATTTTTAAAATAATTAAATCCTCTTAAGTGGCAACCAGGTACAATATATATCAAGCTTGAAAACTTTTATACCAGAAAATATGTATATATATGAACTATTTCATGTACGAAGTGAAAATTACATTCACGATTGCCTAAGTTCCGAATTGCTTAATTCCTTGAAAATTAAAAAATAGGTCGCAATGATTCGGATTCTCTCGGGTGTGAATTTTTATTGAGTAATGAAATTTTATACGACTATGACTGGCTGGAAATTATATACACATCGTCCGGGGTTAATCACACCCAATTATATACATTATTGTTTGAAAACTATACTCTACTGTTTATATGTGCTAAGTTACAATTTAACCAATTGAATTCAAGTTAGGCTCTTTAACTGGCTCGAATAGTTCATCGCTCCTTCATATTCGATCTCAAATTCAAGGCAAAAAAAAAATTCGGCTCAATCATAGTGTGCCCCAGATGTACCGAGCCGAATGTAGACAAGAGATTGCAATACAGGAATCGTAAGTGTATGCCAGCCTAATCAGCTAGTACGCGCATTGCTGCGTTGCTAAGCCAATTATACACTACGTGTTGGAAGGTTTCCCTATATCCGTGGAAGCGGTCGCAAAAATATCCCGGGCCAATCAGTTTCCTATTACCGATCGATTCCAGAAGCGAACGTCTCGGGTATATAAGAGTGATGAACCTAAAAGCGATAGTACACGTCCTATAAATTGGAAATATTGTAAGCAAATATAAATGGAGGGTTGGCCGAGTGGTCTAAGGCGGCAGACTTAAGATCTGCTGGACAGTTGTCCGCGCGAGTTCGAACCTCGCATCCTTCATTATTTTTTAATTTTTCTTACTGCTATGAATTCGAATTATACTACAAACGCTGACTGCAAAGCTTCTCATAATATTTTGTATTATGTAGATATATAGCGAGTTTAGTCATGAGTTGGCATTGAAGTTGATGGTTTCAATACATCTTCAAATGGGGTGGTTTTCCACAAGCTGGTGATCGTCTTTGGTTGAGTTAAGAATGTGATTCCAGCCTTTCCGTAGAAATTCAAATCACCCAAGAAGGAACCTTTATTACCTGTGAACGAAAACATAGGTAATGGTACAGGGATTGGTACGTTGACACCAACTTGACCGCATGCGATATTTTTAGTGAATTTTTGAGCCGCTGGGCCAGAAGTGGTGAAAAGTGAAACCCCGTTACCGTACTTGTTGGCATTGACCAAGCTTATGGCTTCGTCAAAGGTATCAACGTTAACAACTGACAAGACAGGAGCAAAGATTTCTTCATCATACGCTCTTATACCTGGTTTGACATTGGTCAAAATGGTTGGGCCTAAGAAATTACCTTTATGGAACTTTGGATCGTCGTGTTTAAAGTTTCTACCGTCGAGAATAATCTTGGCCCCTTGTTTAACAGAGTCCTCAATAATTTCCTTAGCTCTAGTTAAAGATTCAGGGTTGATCAAAGGACCCAAGTCGGATGTAGAATCAAATCCACTTCCAACCTTTAATGCAGTAGCATCCTTAGCCACATCTTCCACCCATGCAGCTGTTTCTTTACCAACGGTGACCAAAACAGAGATTGCCATACATCTTTGGCCTGCTGCACCGAAAGATGCCCCATTGACAGCGTTGACAAATTGGTTCTTGTCTGCATCTGGCAATACAATCAAATGGTTCTTTGCTCCCAAGTTAGCCTGGACTCTCTTTCCTAATTTCGTCCCTTTCTCGTGTATATATTTACCGGCTTTGTCTCCACCAACAAATGTGATCGCCTTGATTCTAGGATCTTCGATAATTTTATTCACGGTATCATGTTTACCATGGACCATGTTCACAACACCAGGAGGAACGCCTGCTTGTTCACATAATTCAGCCAAGATCATCGCTGCTCCTGGAACCCTTTCAGATGGCTTGATCACAGCGGTGTTTCCTGTGACCAACACCAATGGTAACGACCATAATGGGACCATTGCTGGGAAATTGAACGGACAGATCGATCCAACAACTCCTAATGGCTCTCTCACCATTTTGGTTTCCATGTCTCTGGCCACTTCCAACGACTGGGCCATCATATCATTGGGAATATTACACGCAGCTTCTGCCACTTGTAACCCTCTCAACACGTCCCCCATGGCGTCTGGAAATGTCTTTCCCTGTTCAGACACAATAATCGCAGCAATACGCTTCTGATTAGCCTTCAATAACTCGACAAAACGGAATGCAATCGATTGTCTCTTAATAATAGAATAATCTTTCCACTCCTCAAACGCCGCTTGTGCGGACGCAATCGCTTCCTCCAACTCCTCGCTTGTCGATTGTGGAACCTTCAGAATCACTTTATTGGTTGCCGGGTCGTGAATATCAAACCAAGTCTGCGAGTCTGACTTGATGAATTTATTATTAATAAATGTTGGCGTCAAATATGGTTCCTTTGCATCATAGTGATTTGTGGGGTAATCAGTCGTGGTACTAGTCAAGCTGATGGTAGACTTGAAATTCTTCAATTCAACCTTGCTACGTTGTAAAAATTGCTTGTTAACCCTTAATCTGATTGATCTTGATATCATTTTGCTATAGAATTAATTATTAGTATTATGATCTTGAAAATAGGACTTTTTGACGTCTATTTAAATACAAGAGATACGGTTTTCCACCTCCGTTTATGGCAATGTGCGCAGTGGGGAATGCTTCGCACTGGGATTTGCGTCCCTTGTAATCATCGGTTATTGAAGGTGCAATAGCTCGCTAACACAAATATAAGGTTATTCCTCACATTGTTGTAATAGAGGGTTGTTGGGAAGGGATGTCATTGCGATAGATGTCTTTATGGTATCTGAGAATCATGATAGAAACATTTTACCGCTTGAATGTCACAATCCATTTGCAATCCATTTACAATTTAATCGAGCCTAAAAAATTCACTGGTTTTGGATAAAGGTAATTGTAGTTACGTCGAGGAGTTCAAACTTACGTAGTCATAGGTTAGGAGAGTTTATAGTGTGCACTCAACAGGAAGTATAAAGACCGGATGGAATCATAAGCATAGGTTGTAACGGATACCCGGGGTAATACCCGCTTTGATGTCGCGATGAATATCATATACACGACATTATATTTAGAATTTCGCATGTATAATTGCTGCAAAAGCGTGCTGAGTTTAATTGGGTACCACGAAGACCCTTAGTGATAAAGGTCGGGCCATAGAAGGGTAGATTCTGTAAAACATTTATTCTAGTATATATTGTACGTTTATTGTGTAGGCTTTGATTTTAATTTAAAAGATGTAGAGGAATTGAATAGAAAATAACGGTAAAAAAATTCGAAAAAAAAGGAAAGCAAAAATTGAAGACAAGGTGGGAAGAACATACAAATACGTTGATTAAAGTTAGGTTTTCAGAGGCCAATCAAGGGCTCAGTCCCAGACGTTATATCATTTCGCTGATCCTCAGCGGGACATTCCCGAAAAGGGACATCTCGGATTGAGTCCGATAACAAAACCCCGAGAAACCAATAATATTCTTGATTAGGGGTATACCTGATCGTTCCACAAATCGAAATAAAGGTCCAAAAGACATGAAGAGCTCCATGCCTGAGTAGGGCTAGAGTCTGGACAAAGTGCGCCATCTTTGTTGGTCAATTCAGTCAAGCCTGACCATTCGCTTTCTCTGATCCATTTCATATGGCCTTGAAGTCTCTCATTGAGTGCTGTTAAGACACTGACCGAAGGGTCCTTTCCTTCTTTGTACTCGTTCGAGTTAACGTAATGGAATAATAAGAATGCACGCAAAAAGTAGCCCATACACCAAACCCACTCAGGACCCTGATGGTAATTTCTTCCTTTGGACGTTGCGAAGTCCTCACTGTCTTCACCATTGTTATAGTTAGGTCTATAGTTCCAGTCAGATGGGTCTAAAGTTCTCATACCAACAGGGCCTCGAATAACTTTATCTGCGACACAAATTGCATGCAATGCCTTGGACGGAGTAAATAATTCGGGAGCCACAACCATTGCAATTGGGAAATTTGCACGTAATTGGTAATCTTCGTATGGTTTACCACTCTTGTACAAATCTTTATATATGCCTCTTCTGTTAACGATCAGCGAATCGATCTCATATTCGCTGTCGTGATTTGGATCTTCAGGAACATAAAAACACCTTTCAAAATTATTCAAAATAAGCTCTTCCCAATCCTTTAATGAAATAGCGGACCCATCTTCGCGTTCAACTTCGGTATACTCAAATAAGTTTTCTTTATGCAAAGTATTGACGAATCTGAGAGCACTCTTCAATAACCCTTGAAGCTCGACGGCTGCTCCATCTCTTGGGGTTCCCGGGACACCCTTTGAGCCGGCTTTTTCACTTTCACCCATTTTATCCATCCATGTACCACAGTTATACTGGGAGCCACCGTGAACAAGACCAGTTTGCCAATCAATGTGCACCTCAACATTAAATCCCTCATCTGACATTTGGGAATCTAAGTTTGTTCCGGCATTTGCTTCACGATATTTGATGCCCCTTGCATGGCGTTGTAAAATTTCAAATATAATATCTTTGATGGATGTTTGGTAACTGAAAGCTTTCTCGTCATCATAAGGAATATAGGTATCATCTAATGGAAACCTTCTTGCAACTTTTTCATTCAAGATACTGGCTCCATTAGGTGCATGTGTAACATAATCTTGAATTGCTTGGATGAAAAACCAAGCTGCATCTCTAGCGTTGTACCGTGGGTTCCTACCAGCATCTAAAAGATTTGGAATCAAGCCATGTTTCAAAGTCTGCGCAAATCCTAGTATGTGCTGCTTAGCATCTTCGTACCTACCAGGCGCCAATAATAACCCTCTGAAAGAAATGAATACATCTCTACCCCAGCATCTCATGTAATCATTACTGAAATGCGGTAAGCCAGCCGCCATACAAGGAACTTGCTCCTTACTCTTTAATGATGTTTTCTTCATCTTTGCTACCATTTGTACCGAAGTTAATGCCAAGCTCTGTACAAAGTTTGTACCATCCTGAATCTCCTTAGGGAGCAATCTCAAAATCCTGAATCTACAGGCTTCATAGGCCACACCAATAATCAATGCAAAATAATGTGGTCTAAGGAAATAAGGAACAATTCTGATGGCTTCAATTCTGCTTGACAACCAATCTTGGAATTTTTGTAATGTTTTGGAGTCTTGGGAGTACTTATCCAATCTATTCACAACATAGTCAAGCGGCCATTCGCCTTCTCTAAGATGATCACAAAGCGGATGTGCGAGATCATTTTGCCATATTACATTTTTCAATACAGATATCCAACCTTCAAAACCGGAATATATCAAGCTACCATGTTTAGGTATTTGATAAACACCATCATTTCCATCGCTCGCATCACGTTCTTCTGGTTCTGCTCGATACATAAGGGCATTTAAGTCGTATAAGTCTAAATCTAATGACGCTTCCACGGCTCCTTCTCTCACAAACGTATCCAATGAAACGTCTACCTTTGGAATCTCTGTTGAAAACACAGCTATAGATCCCGGAATAAAACTCTCATTTACGTGAATTTTAGAATCTTTATCATTGTATTCGATTTCTGGAGCTGGAATTTCTTCTAATGCCACAGGGATGCCGACCAATTTCTTATCGTCATCCTGATGACTATTAACCTTCTTTAAAGTGTATGCAAACTCATTTTTCACTTTTGTTCCTGCTAAGACCGAAGGTGACAAAATTTGGTGTCCTGCATGGTCATTAAATTTTGTTCTTGCTATTAAAAACCAGCCCTTACCAGTTCTGGAGTTATGTCTTTGAATAGTAATATACTGACCTTCATGATGAATGTACATTTCATGATCTCTCAGGATATCTTCACTTTCAGTAGCAAGCGATTTTCTAATAGAATGTAGTTTTTGCTTTATACTACCGATACCATTTTCACCATATGTGTAAATACGTTTTTCATTAACAACGTTTAGTAATTCTGGATAGCATTCATCAAATCCAAATACAGATCCAATTGCTGAAGAGCAAAATGCAACTAATGCTGCAGTTGGTAATGTATCCTCTACTGTTCTCTTTTGAGCCGGCATTTCATTGTCATGAGTACAGTCCATGAATAAAGCATGCGGAGCCAGCGAAGTTAAAGCCTTTGGAATTTCTAATTCAGAATATGAATCCCCATATTTATCTTTCTTCGGCTCCGATGATGCAGGATAAGCAAATTCATCTAATGGCAACCAGGTCAAAGATCCAATTGGACGACCACCATGTTTATGAACCAAGGTTGATAATTCGGAAACACTCCCCGCTTGCATGGCTTCTCTAATTAAACTATTGATCCCTAATCTTTCGACAAACACTTTATCCATCTCCTCAGATCCACTAAATAATTCAGCAACTATGTATAAGTCAGGATTAACACTTCTTGCGACATCTAATAACTTTTCCCCCACATGTAATGGAGTCGAATGGCAATTATCAATTCTAAAACCATCGAACACAGAGGCACATTCTTTTGTATACTCGATCATACGTTTCCATAAATGAGGAGAATCTTCTTCTTTGCTCCCATATCTTAATTTGACACAATCTCCCCAAATTACAACTTCTCTTCTCAAATAAGCCTTAGATTCACTTGATGCAAAGTCTTGCAATGGATTACCTCCCCAAATCCAACCGTTATTTGCCAAAGCCCATTGTTTTCCATTGGCATCTTTAAATCTTGTAAAGTATGGTTCAGTTAATGGATTGTCTTCCGAAATTGCACCTAAGTTTGGGCCATCACTATCAAGTCTCATGTATCTAATTCTATCTTTTAATTGGTTTTTAATTGATTTTACATCATCGTCATAAACAGCGTATAAGTCCAAGTTAATTTCATCAATTATTGAATTAGCCTTACTAGAAATTGTCTCAAATTGAACTTTATTGGAAGGATAATCCAATAAAGTGAATAGCACCCCCAAAAGCTTGGTGGGGTCTAATTTGTTGCTAAATCTACCTTCTAAAATAACTTGACCTCTCTTATTACACGTTTCTAAAATATATTTGGCCAATTGCTTGATATTGTTTAAATCAATATCAGAAGGAATCTTACTAGGAGGGATCTTTGAATTTCCATTCTCAAAAACGGTTTTAAGGGCATCAACCGATTCTTGTTTGTCAAAAACATAATATTGCCATAATTTCAACGGATTCACGACATATTTCACAATTCCATCAGCAATTACATTCAAATCATTCTGTGTTTTAATATCTTTGGGCAAATCAAATTCATCTAATTTATTAGAAAACTCAAGCAATTTTTCGTCTAACTCGATAGCAGATTGCAAATGTGGAGAGTTTTCCACGTTGTAACCGGCATCAGGATATTCTCTAATCCATTCAGAGTTATCGGCAGTATGGTTCAAGACAACATCAGTCAAAGATAATAAATTATTCTTTGCTAACAACTCCTTCAAAAATTTAGTAGCTTCATCATTGCTTTTGAATAAGTCAGGGTCGAATCTTAACTGGTCGTAAATGGAATATGGTGAGTTTGATATACCTCTCTCCTGTAAAGGCGTAAAATGGATCATATTATAACCTTTCTTTGAGATATCCTCAAATAATGCGTTCCATTGGTCTAATGGTCCAATCCACTTTGAAATGACAGACTGAACATTAATATTGTTAAATGGAACATACTCGTTCCCGATACTCAAGTTAGGTGGTACAACAAAATAAAACTTATCCGTGGTTCTCGACTTTTGTTCTTTGTCCTCATAGCAAATGTAGTAACAATAACTACCAGGCTTCGAAATCGGAATGTTCACTAAGATATCCCTATGGAAAGATGTATCGAGGGGATATTCATAAAATTTATTTCTATCAAATTGTGTCAAATATTCCCGAGGAACGTTAGAAAAAATGGTTCCTTTATTAGAAACTTCTGAAGCTGCATTCAATGTAAGGTGTAAATTAAACAAAGCGTCTCCCTTCTTATAATCCTTGGGGAGTGCAACACTCGGCAAGATCAATACCCCATTTTGTACAGCAGTATTATTGACTGGTTCTCCAGTGTTCGATAACCGGAGAATGATTGGACGTCCTGTCATTACTTATCTATTACTGGAAGTATAAAGAAGAAGTGATTGGATTATATTGAAATTATACTTAGAGGATTTCATAGATTGCTGTTAAATTCAATGCGGGAGTGCCCCACTTGAAAATAAATTTGCAAGCATGTTAATAGTAATAATAGCTTACACTCTAGAAATTAATAGAATAAATATTCCAAAGATAACTGACAATTACTTCATATTAATATATATATATATCGTAGATATGGGGGCAGATTGTAAAAGCGTATTTGAATATAGCAATTTCGTTGTATGTAAAAACATAAAAAATGTAGGCTTCCCCACCAGGAGTCGAACCTGGAATCTTCTGGTTCCAACCGAGAAGTGGATACGAAATCGTAGCCAGACGCCTTGACCATTGGGCCATGAGGAACGAAGCTTAACACTGTGTAGTATTTTTGTTCATTATACCCTCTACCTTATTTTCATCTTCTACACTATTAGTAATATATATTATATTTTACAGCCAGCATATGATATTGGTTTATGCAGCCTTAATTATTAAGTATCACTCCCGTTCATTTAAGAATAAATATAAAAATAAATAGAAATTGTATAATGGATCAAAGTTGCGGCTCAGAATATTTTTCATTAGATAAATTTGTATTCATCTTCATACTAACTGTACATTTAGAATTTTTCTAGAAAGACAAGATTGAACTATGGAATCGAAGACAGCGTCCGTATCTTCGAGGGTATCCGTATCTTCGAGGGCGTCGTCGTCTTCTGCTCGACCTAAAAATTATATTTGTGACGAGCCAGGCTGCGAGAAAGCCTATTCTAAACCATCGCTCTTAGAACAACATAAAAGATCACATACTAATGAAAGACCGTTTAAATGTTCCGAAACTGGTTGCGATAAGTCATTCTTAAGAAAGTCACATTTACAAGCACATTTGCTTTCCCATGAAGATCAAAAAAGTAAACCATTCCAGTGTGCAACTTGCGGCAAAGGTGTAAATACCTTACAACATTTAAGGAGACACGAGATAACGCATACAAAGTCATTCGTTTGTACATTTGAGGGCTGTAATGAGTCATTTTATAAGCATCAGTCACTCAGACACCATACGCTATCGGTTCATGAAAAAAAATTGTTATGCAATAAGTGTAATAAATCTTTTAACAGACCGTATAGATTGGCTCAACACAATATTAAATATCACAGTGACTCCCCGGCTTATCAATGTGACCATCAAGGCTGTTTTGGAAATTTTATGACATGGTCAGCTTTACAATTGCATATAAAAACTGAACACCCAAAGATAAAGTGTCCTATATGTGGAAAAGGTTGCGTAGGTAAGAAAGGGCTTCGGTCTCACATGAATATCCACGATGAAGAAAAGATGGTCAGACTATGGAATTGTAATTATTGTAACATTGGAAAATTTGTGAAAAAAGCCGATTTAATAGATCATTATAACACTTATCACGACAGAAATCTTCCTGATGATTTATTGAAACCAATCGAACGAGAACAGTTAGACGAACTTCTAAACGAAAAGGATTCAACTAATACTGGTTTTAATACCTTAGAAGGACTACAATCCAAAGGGTTTGTGGAAATATCATCGGATGAAGAGAAGGAAGAGGATGATTACATGACCAATGGTATGCAAGTTTCACACAAATCATTGAATTCCTTAAATTTAACTTTGGAATCTGGCAAAGCATCTATTGTAGATCTCATTCTGAATAATTACCTGAAAAGGAAACTTCCATGTCCCAAAAAGAATTGTGATAGAATGTTCAGTCGTGACTATGATCTAGAAAGACATTTAAAGTGGCATGAATCACACTTAAAAAAGATTGAAGCGTTTTTAAGAAGTCTTGATCTGGAAGAAAAGGACCCCGAAAGCAATATAAACGATAAGAGGTTACATTTAGATAATGATGAACCTGTGATTGCTACCAAGAGACATCATACAATGGAAAGTAATGATGACGATTTTGAGCTAGATGACATGATAGATGAAGAATTAAAATCGATTCAAGCCGGGCAAACATCATTTAATAATACTGCGAATGTAAAATAGTGTAATATATATATATATAACATAATGTCATTATTATGAAGTTATACAAATTTAGCTAGTATCTTGGTTTCTTCTCGTAACCTCTTCCGCTGCTGTTATACGTATCATGCTTTCGTTTAGTATCATATCTACCATTATTTCTACCCGTCTGATTATCTTGTCTATGTTGGTGATCATTGGTTTGTTTGAGACCAGCAGGCGGAGGTGGTGGCGGAGGAATAGGTCTTGAAGGTCCACTAGATGGGGGTGGTGGAATAGGTCTCTTCTGTTGCAGCCTATTCTGTTGAATATTTGGACTATATGATCGTTGATTATATCTATTGGAACTATAGCTTTCATTGTATCTTCTACTTCCAAATTGTTGATTTTTTTCTTTATATCTAGAATCATTCTGCGTATCCTTTTGAGCAGCTACATCTTGTGGTGGAAGAGGAGTACGCAGTTTAGGTCTGTTATCTTCAGTTAGTCTCGAATTCAGTTGAACTTTCGGTGCGTTAGGTGCGTTAGGTGTATCCGGTTTTCTTGCTGGTATGCTTACTTTTGTTTGATCTTTGTTGTTCATATTTTCATTAGATGAAGCTGGAGAAGCTTCTTTCGATACTGTCGTTGAATTCGATTTATGTGATTCCTTTAGTTCCTTCTTTGCTTCTCTGATTCGGGCCTTCAAATCTAATTGTTTGGAATTTTCTTTCTTCTCATCCTGCTTCGACTTTTCTGTAATATCATCCTCTACCTTCGATACCTTTTGTACTTCCGGAGAAGTCTCACCCTTTGGTTGACTCTTCACTTTATTTTCTCCGTACTTCGAGTAATAATCGTATCTTGTCTTAGCCGAATCAGAAGTTCTTGTACCAGGTCTTGATGATGATGACTTTGATTCATCATAGCTGATTGTACTTGCGTGATTTCTTTTCTCAGAGAGTTCTTTCTCTCTCGTAAGCTTCTCCTTAAGTTCCTTCTCTTTGATTCTGTCCTTATTTTCTTGCTCTAATTTCTTAATATTTTCCCTTATTGCATTTCGCTTTTGTGCATGTGCTTCTTTTTCATCGTTGTCCATAGAAATGAATTCCCACAAAGGTACCCATTATTTCGATCTCGATTTGACATGTCCAATTAATGCACTTGATGATAATTTTAAGTCTTCTCTTTCCTCATTTAAGGCAATATTCTCAAGGTATTTTACAATTTTTTCACAATGATCTTCTACGTTAGGGTAAATACCAACAAGATATTTCAAGAATGTAATTGCATTACGGCGACACATATACTCTTTAACTTCCAATGCTCTGCCAACATCTTTCAAAATAATATCATGGTATTCAAACAATAATCTACGAAAACTGTCGTATGTTATGTCCGGAGCGGTGTCTGCTTCTGAAAATAATGTGGAATTTTTTGCTTGACTATTGAACGTGTTTTCGTTCGACCATTCATGCAATCTCTTTAGTAATTCAGCGAAAAACAAACCAAGATTTTCTGCCTCGGTAGGAGTGGATGTAAATAATGTACCAAACAAAATCTTACTTTTAATTAGTTCATCTAGCGCAATAATAATAGAAAAGTTGGTAGTTTCTACCTTATGCAATTGAAATAAAAACTTCGCCGAATAAGCTGCATCAAATGATGAGTGAATTGCTCTTGGGAGAAGACAATATTGGAAAAATGATTGAACTTGCAGCTTGATCTTTTCAATGCCACCCATTGTGAACCAATGTGATGATTCATTGGTTAATCGTTTGGAAATTAAATCGTAATGCTTCAAATGACTCTTGTTTTGCTCTGGAATCGCCGAAACAAAGTCCTCATTTTGTTTTAACTCCTTTTTATACCTGTCTATGGTTGTTCTTGATACCTCACTATTTCTTTTATTAATTAGAAGAGTATCTTTAATACTGTTAATATTCGATTTTAACTTCTCTAATTCAACATCATACAATTCTTCTGTATAATTGATATCATAAAGTGATAATTGCCAGAATGTTGCATACAATCCAGTTGATAAATTATGCCAGGCTTTCGACGTAAGGACTCGAGAGCTTTGAGTCATAATATCATTCAAGACAGGACTAAAAATATCATCAGATTCTCCAGCTGCTAAAACCTTTTTACTGATAGTCTGTCTCCAAATTTCAAATGCAAATGATGGCGGTACATGGTACTTTGTAGTAAATTCCGAAACCGGTAATAATAATTCAGCCAAATCATCACTATTTCCGAAAAAATTGATTAGTTGGGTAAAAAGATGCAAGACTGTGCTTAAATCGTCACTCTTATTTGCTAAGACTTTCAAATGAGATTGGTCAGAATTAAACAACATGTCATCACCTAATTGACAGAGCAAAATTAATAGTTCATTAACAGCATCAAGTTCCACGAGAGTTTTAACTAATATATGACCAGACTTGAACCTCTCGAATCGTAAATCATCAATTGTTCTGTAGACTATCTTTTCTAGTGATGAGCCACAGTTAATCATATCAATCTGACGTAAGGTTAAATCAGCAATTGTTTGGATACCTCCCATACATATAAATATCTCTCTCAAAACGATTAACCCAACATTTTCCTTGTTATGAAGAGATTTCAATAAGAATGTTATCAACGTTTTCAAATCTATTGCATTAGGATATCGATGACAAATCTTACCTATAAAAGATGCCAACGATTGAATCCATTGACGTTCATTCAACCCATCATCTTGTATGTTTGATCTCCCTGAAGCAGTAAGTCTCATCAAAATTGCCAAAGTCAACGTGTCCCACCCATAATTATTAAAATATCTTGCAGTCTCAACAACTAGAGTATTCAAGTTATCATAACTTTCAATTTGTTGTAAAATAGTCAAGAAACAAGGTAATGGGTTAGAAAAACTAATCTTGGCTAGTCTTCTCATCATAGGACGTACATTCTCCTTGGATAACCTCTTAAGAACATCTTTTGTAGATTTCTCTGCCTTGCCATACGCAATTTTTATTAATGGATTATTTTTTGCTAACACCTGGTGCATCTCACTGTATAAATTAAAGCGATCTTCCGAACCATAAAACGATAAAATAGAGTAAGCCTTATCAATTACAATTGAGTTCTCTTCTACCAATGGCATAGCTGGAAAAATAAAGTTTCTGAAATACTGAAGCCATTCATCTTTCCTACTTTCATTCTCTTGATTTCTACTTAAATCCCAAACGCCTATTTCACATATTTTCGAAAACAATTCCAAATCCTTGGCTAAGTTTACACCGTTAAATTTAAGGAATTCTTTCGAGGCTTTAAACAAATCATCAGGATTGTTGATTTGAGGTATTTTCTTATTCCAGTTTGTATAGAAATAATGAAAGCGCTTGTGGCTAAAACTCTTAATTGTGGGCTTAAAGCTCAATAATTCTGTACAGGGAGATTCTTCATAACGAACATTGTTAAATGGTCTTGAAAACGCAACTTGTTTTGATGTCTGTAACCTATCCAATTCGTCATCAGAAAAAACCTTTATAGAATCATATAATGGTGCTAGCATAGAACTGAATAAACGATTGATTAATTCATTTATTTCGTCGTCAACATATGCCAAAAAAGGGTACTCTGTCAAAATATAGATCGATGGCCAATATAAACCGTTACCTAAAAACACACGTAGTAACTGAAATCGAAGATTAGAGTTTAATTTTGACTGCATAGTGACCTCCTTTTGCTTAGGATTACCTTGGGATGATGTTTTTTTATCTTTAGATATATGTTCCTCTTCTTCGTCATCTTGTAATGGAGATGCTAATGCGAGTGCGCTAGCACTTGCCTTAAAGACTTTTTCGTTCAAGTGCTTTTTATAATCGGCCTCTAATGCTTTCATTTCTTCGTCACCAGGCGTTACATATTTATAAATCGATCCAAAACTTACAAAACCTTCTTTAATTAAGCAAGCAAACAAAATTTTAAGGGTTTCAGGTAAGTCTTTGTCTAATGGTTGCTTCAGAATCCTCAAGCCAATAATTTTAGCAGCAGTTTCGTTACCACCATGAGAAAGGTTCTCCATCGATGAAAAACAATTGCTTTGTTCTGAAGGCCACCATTGTGACTTTTTTAATAAATATATAGCAAAGTCTTGATTACCAACAAAGTTATTACTATATAATTCAATCAAAATATCAAGAGTACGATTCGGATCCAAATTATAATGGCCAGTCAATTCCTCGATTATACGGAGAGCATAGTCAACCTGATACGAGGTGTCGTTGTGTTTCAAAATATTGTAAATTTCCACCATCAACTTGGCATATCCTTCAGATTCTTCATGGATTAAATTATATTTCTTCTGCGTATAAAATTCATCTCTTTTGTGTGTATTTAGTTGTTTCATCAATGTATCCGTAGGAACAATAGACAGTTTCAGTATCGATTCATAACCAATCATTTTTGAAAACGTTGACGCTTTGATTATATTCTGGCGCTGATAAATTTCCAGTAAAAGCTTTTGCAAAGAAACTGACAACGGAAAAACGTCGAACACTTGACAAAATATTACAGCTATGAATTCATCTTTAATTGCCAAAGACAAAAATTGCATGATGGCTTCTAACGTTATCTTTTCCTCTTCATAAACTAATAGAAGTTCTGTAAAAATTTGTGAGGTGATATTTTCAGCATCTTGGCTTGTTTGATCAGGAGCTTGCAATAGTTGTATTAAGCTTTCACTTCCAACCCCTTCAAATTCATTGATTACTTTATCATCAAAGTACATCAAAGCTTCTGTTTCTGTACTCATATTTGAGTATATACTAAGGAAACTGTGCTTTGTTAGATAATCAATATAAATTAATTCAGCTTTATGTATATCTGTTATTCGAATAAGCAAAATATTCAGTACTGCATGTAGCTATCACCAATACCAACATCCTGCTTTGGCGAATTAATACCCTATTTTCACATAATTTTTCAAGATCGCAATTGAGGATGTATATGTATACTTGTGTTCTTTTAACTTTCCAGTCTCTCTTATTATAACTTTCTAAGTTTGGATGTTGAGCCTAAACTCATCCGCAAGTAACAATTTTTATAGTATTCAAAGAACATACTTAAAAATATATCTTTAGGATTGTATTAGAGATTTCGGAATAGCAAACCACTGATATATATTAGTAAGGCTACATTATTTGATCTTGCCATAGGGATAATTATCTCAGGTCAAGAATTGGTATGATATCGTCTGTCTCTACTTCAAGCCTTTTCGCAGCATTTAAACTTGTTGGTTCTTTAGGCTTTGCTTGTTTTCTGGTTATATCTCAAGCCTTGTAGATAAAAAAGTAATTTTCATTTTTCAGAATAGTAATTCGAAGGCAATTCTTCAAGAAATTCGTTGAAGCGGTTATTGAATGTAGTAATTTTTCCAAATTGACATAATTTCAATAATTTTGTAAATTGAACGTGCGTATCATACTTCGCTAGAAGGTTGTTAAAGAGCTTGAAGAAGTTACTTTAAATGGTTTAACAGCTAACAAAAAAGGTATAAAATTCAGAGCGCTTTTGCAACCTACGTACCGTAAGTAATATATGAATAATTATGTTTAAATACTCTAGGTAAGGAAACTGTGGACCAATATAGTTATTCTTTACCTATACTTGATATATAAATGTTCTATCGACCTTATAAAACCTTACTTAACTTGCTTTATTACTTTTAGCTAACTAACCAACTTTAACTACCTATAATTAGCTCCTAATTTCCTTGATTTTTCTTCTGAGACTTCAGGAATAATGTTCTCTATTTATACACCAAGTTTTACAACGCTGATGTATATTACTAAGTATATGTATATGTGATCTCTTACAAACTACTGTAAGGAAACCGGGTACTAATATAGTAATTACTTATCTCTGTATATTATATATGTGTTCTATAGACCAAGTAGAA